>JBBPKG010000015.1:59139-69559 GCA_038089115.1 Fistulinella cinereoalba | reverse complement strand
CTATGGAGGATGTCAAAACCAGGTGAGGCACCGTTGGATCATCCGGCGCTTGCTGGTAAAGCGCTATCTTGAGCGAGGAGGGACCTGCGTTTACGGCGAATATCAGGGCCATTCTGACAGACTATTTCAAAAAGGGGGATATCGCCTGTCGTCATTCAGACCTCTGACCTTGGGTAAGTCCCATCAAATGCGTCCCTTTATCAAAACATTTATTTAGTGGAATCTCGGGCGACAGGGACAGGGCATAGCCCCCAAGGCAATATCGGGACATAGCTTATGATCATGAGTGTCAGTGTATAACTCCAGCTTGGGAAATTCATCTTGTTCCCAAGCAACAGCAACACACTGGACACCATCATCCGAGCCTCCAAGTGCCAACCAACCAGGCAATCCAAAATCGCACGAAAGCACCGGAGGGACATAATCGGGCATATCAACTCTACAGCCCTAATCAGATCCGCGTGTATCGGGACGCTATTCCGTGTATCGCCGTGCTAGAAACAAAAGAAGTGACGGAGTCTGAGCCGATAGGGGAACTAGCTTCTTCCTGTGATAGCAAAAGTTAATAACTGTGCCTCTATTGCGGGCCCGACTGGCCAACATGGGGCGCAAAGCTCAGCCGAGCATCTTATTGGGGAAATTATTGTCCGGGCCTTCAAGTGGGAGCTTAAGCAAGCAGCGCCCTGTCCGCTGTGAAGCATGCCGAAATGAATCCAGGGCTGTGAACGTGCGGAAACGTGGATGTTTTGAAATACAATATCTCAAGCAGCCCCGCCGGGCGTACAACCCCGATGCGGGAAAATGATAGACTTCAAGCTTGGCGCAGCCCCGGGGTCGCTTGACTGCGGTGATGAGGAAAGGCAATTTGACAAGTTGACCAGACGGAAGTCCATTCCACAGCTGGAAGAAACCCTGGCGGTGTTTTCCGGAGCAGTGGAAAGACGTTGGAACACGAATCCAGAAGTAGCAGGTAAGGCCCAACCATCACTATATCTGACCCCTGGTCACGCACCGATCTTGGGAAGGCTATTGTGGCGGTACCGCGAGGAAAAAAAAGGTACGACCGGCATGGTTGTTGCGGATACCTTCGATGTTGAACGAGGCTTGGAGTCGTTCTTCCGAATTTGTTGAAGGCGGACCCAATATTTCTGCGGCTGCTCGACTCGATATCTGCTACGTTCAAGTCCGACGAACTTGAGCTCCGGTGGAATGAATGAGAAAAAATAGATACGCCTGACATGTGAAAACGCACTACGCGACGTTCGACATGGTCCCCGTCCGCAGAACGTCGGCGATGCTGTCAAAGGCACCCAAAATGTCGTCGGGTGGATGACCGCTCCGGGTTCCAGAATACTTCCTTCCCTTCACGTCACGCTGCTGCAATTCGGTGGGCCCGTACAAAAGATTCGAACGGCAAACGAAAGGTCGATTAATGCCACCGAACAGTGCCCGCCCGAGGACAGCGCATACGAGAACTGTCGCGCACCCCGCCGCCATCGTAGCGACCAGGATGGAGATTTGAGGCGCTGAACGACCGACACATATTCCATTTGAAGCTTAGGCTGTCACAACAGCACCGCAACTGGTATGGTCGGTCCCTCCCAGATTAAGCTGAAACAGCCTTAGATCTCTCTCTCGTCACCTTGGGCTCATTTGTGCCAGAATGATGTGCGTCTACCGTAGCCACACAACACACTTTACGGTTCTCTCCCCAATTGTACCATATAGCTTCTGATTGGGTGGATAGCGAACGAAAAAGGGAAGACTCAGGACTCTGCTCCCACTCGAACTAAAATAAAAGCGCCGAATGTCCCGAAAGCGGGTAGGCTCCCTTCAGGGTCGCAATGCCAACAACGTAATGTGCTGACCAAATGCCATGCTCACGCTGTCGAGGAGGACGCCAGGGTGGCGGACATCGTCGGACTCGTGACACCCTTTAAAACGTGGTCTGTTGGGCAGTCGATTTGAACTTCACCCTAACCAGTTCCCAGGAACGAGATGAGCACTCAGGTGACCCGCTTGGGTCGATCCTCTTCATCCTGACGCGGAGATGTCGGCGGTGGGAGCGGAGAGGGAAAAGGGTGTCACAGATTATGACGCGAGTCTGGGAATCCATCCCTCTCTCGCCGCACGCGCCAATGACTTCTAAAAGTCGATAGTCGCAGATGGAGCCGGGAGAATCGTTTCATCGTGGTTCTCCGTCCCTCGGCACCGGGTCCGGTGTCGCGACACACGACTGCCACCGCGTGATCCCCCATCGAATCCTGCTGGTTACAGCGACCCAAAGTATCACACTAAGGCTCGTCGCCCCGCTAAGCTGGTCTCTAGCTTTGGCGACATTCGCGCGCACTCAGCGATGTTTGGGGGTGGCCCATCAATTGATCTTCAACACTTGACGTACCTGAACACGACCCTGGCTCATGTATCTATGCACGACATTCAGTTGTTCAGGGGCGTCTTGGGGAAAGATCTAGTGTTGAATCTAGCGGCTCACAAAATGGCCACGACAGGGACGGATAGAAGCCTTGGTTGAATTAAATCATAATCATCCGCTACACCATTGGCGGAAATACCTCGAGGCGCTAAGACCTAAATGGCGCTACAGTACCATCTAAACACTCCCTCCTCGCTGCGTTCCAGCGGGTCCCACCGGTTGATCCCGAATATGTTCGGCAAAGTGCATATTCAGGAACATACAACTTTCTCAACGCTGACAATCACGGGCCGACGGCGATAGGCCCCGTTTCCAGAGTTACAAATAACCAACAGACCCGGCTGTGCATCCACGAACTTAAGTTACTACTAGTACAACGCTGCTATCAAAACACAACATTAATCAAAATAACTAGTTGCTGTACGCTAACTGGTGGTCCCCGTGTAATCATATGGTGTACGCCCGTGGAGATAACACCACAGGTAGCTTCCCTTTCGTCGCTACAAAAAAGTCCTTTAGATCAACGTCCCAAGAATCGGGGTCATATCCATCTACAAATCGAAAATCCAGCCGTTGTATCATCATGCAGACGACCGTCCGCATTTCTTGGTATGCCAGATTTTTACCAACGCAGTTGGAGGGCCCAAACGAAAAAGGGATGAAAGCCGCGGGATTATGCCTGAAAGGCGTCTTGTCGGGGTCACTCGCGTCCGGGTAGCCCATGGTCTTTCTCTCGTCCGCAGAAAGCCACCGCTCGGGCCAAAAACCATCGGGTATTGGTGAGAAATTGCGAGGGTCGCGATGAAGAGAATAGAAATGAACAAATGCGCTTGTCCCCTCGGGCACAAAACTATTCATCAAGCGATGAGTACCACGCGAATAAAAATGGTTTAATCACTTGCCAAGGGCCTACAGCTTTGCCACCACTGCTTTTCGTTGCACCACGCTGACTCCCACTCAGAATAGGTGGGAACAACCGGAGTATCTCGTTACTGAAGCGACATCGTGTCAATTCTGCACAGCATTATAAAAGGCGCGACAACATACATCACGGCATTTAGATAATTCATCTGCGGGTGGTGCACAGTAGACAGGGCATCTTCACCAGGAGGGTAATAGCGATCAACTTCCGCTTGCAGTCGGCGGTAAGCAGTGGGGTGGCTCAATAGAGCCCAAAATAGGCTACTAAGCGTCGTCGCCGTCGTGTCTGACCCGGCGACAATGGCGAGAACGCCGTCGGAAGCAACCTCCCCAAATGTGGGAGGCGAGCGTTCAGCCCGTTCTTCATCGATCTGCGACGTTGCCTCAATACCGATCACTGAGGGACACGCTGCAAAGCACATACCAAGTAGTGAAATAGGTCCTTGAACTCGGAACCTTGAGATCGTCTGAGTGTTGCGCGATCCTGGCAGAACGTGCGGAACTTTTTCAGGTCTACGCCGATCCCAGGCAGTTTGGCATAATATTTCCCTAGCCAGGGTACGTGCGTCAGAACCAAGGCGAGCCTGCAGGTACATTCAATTCGTCACTTGGGACGACCGTCAAATCATGTACGTACGGTAGACCGCTTTCCAGCAAATGCCAGATATCATCCTTGTCACCATCCCGTATCATGTTAGACCCCCCGCCAAATCTACATGAGCCAGTCAGATGGGGTCAAATTTTTCCCAGAGTGTTGCCACTTACGCCATATCACTCATGAAATCGAAACTAGAGGTTGGCAATATTATTAAGTTAGAAGCGGGAAGAGGGGGGACAGCTCACGTAAAGCGACTAATCCACTCAGCGAGATCGATGGGCTGGTGTTGCTGTTCGAGCGCAGTCACCAACTCGTGCACTCTCTTGCCAAGGATCTCTTCGTAGCCCTTCAATGCAGCTGAACTAAAACCCCTGGTCCACGGCTTCCGACGGCGTGCGTGCTCCGCGGGATCTCGTAACGATATCATTGCTCTGATGTTTGTTTGCTCAGCCATACGGCCATCCCAATCTAAGACAACTAAGTTCAGGCGCGCCACGGGATGGGTAAATTGACCGTACGGGGTCCCTTGGGGAGGCCAAAGTAGCCCATGAGTGGGGAAATCGCTTCCGCATTACGAAAGGACAATTCATTGGGACCTGGCATTCACAGCGTCGACGTGGGGATGAACACAGGGGAAATGTAGGCTCTTACCAACTCTGACGACATCACCATACTTTTGGTGCAGATCATAATAATATTTGTGCTGTTTCCCGTCGGAAGAGACCCATGCCATCCAGAACTTGCTAATGCGGCACTGGATGGGACCCGGATACTTAGCGAGGGGATGAAGCGGAGAAAGCCGATAAGCAAGAGTGGAGAGGACGATGGCGGAGTTATAGAGTAGAAAAGTGCATATCACTGCATGGACGACAGAAGGAAAGGAACCCGACAGCGCACGGGCCAAGACGGCGGGGAGAAGGAGGAGGAGAGCCACGTGTGAGAGGGGGGTGACGGGCTCATAGCGATTAAAGATGACATGGCAAGCCTGGGGGAGAGGTCAGGCGAATAAGGAGAGAGGAAGGAGCGCTCACGATAGCAGCGGCGACGATGAGGACGGAGGCGTCCATGGGGCCCAGGGCGTGCATTGCGGGTAGGCTGGTTGGTGGGGAGTGGAACCGATGAGGGGGAGACATTATAAACCATACGGACCAGACGCTCGCGGTTTCGGAAGTCGGAAGCCAGCGCAGGATCGGCTCTCCGACAATCTAGCAGGATGAAGTGGACAGGGACCGGAGAGGGAAGATTTTGACTTGTGAACAATGGGAGGGTGGAGGGAGATCTGTGAAGGCAGATCAGGAAGGGATATGACCACATGAGGTGGAGGAGGTTCTGGAAGCGGGACATCAATGCGGAGCAGCCGCATTGAGCGCTATGACAAAGAAACAGGGAAATATCGGTTAGCCTGACAGTATTAGGCAAGCGAAGCCGCGGTGACGGTAACACAAGTGCCGAGCAGAGTGCAAAATCGACTGGGCTGATGTCCGTGGACTTAAGTTAATGGACAGGAGTGGAAGGACCTCGTGTGCATGTGGCGCCTAATGCGGTGTCGGAACAACAACGACCGCGCCCGTTTCTTGTCATGGCGAAATATGCAATGACAGAGCGTATCACCGGACCAAGACAGAGTACCTGTTCGCTCTCGTCGACGATTCAGTGCAGCCCGCGCGGTATACAACACATGCCAAATATGGTCTTGCCTTTTGGGGTAGCCGGCCTATGCCGTAGCGCGGCAATCGGCCGTTATGTACTCCACATACCGCAGATAGTGTTCGACGGCGATGAGTGAACGGCTTGACAAAATTATTCTTCGTCCGCACTCATCCGTCTGCAGATCATCTCCAACGCTTCATCCCGCACTCCGCCCGCCACACCTTACTACCGACCACATCAAGACAGCCGTCCTTTCATCCCCGCTGTGGGCCCTCATTTATGAAACCACGATCATGACGCGGCGCCATACCGTTCAAACACCATCATTCTACAGCATGTCTGCGAACAAGCGTACCGCCGCCAGCACACGCAAGAAGCCCGACGCGTTCCAACGGGTGTTTGTGGCCCCGTCTCGGGCCCGAGGTTTCACAATTGTAAGCGTAAAATATTGTACTTCTTCTGTCGCCTTGCGGAAGAAGTGAGACACGAAATAAAGAGACAATATTCTACGTTTGGTGCAAAGTCCTGTGGGCTGTTGCTGAGCCGTGCAAACAAACAAGGTATCGCCGAGGTGGAACCAACCACTCCAGAACCACTTACGCGAGGGAAAAATAGAACCAAGGTCGTAATGGTGTGGAGGCCCTCGTCTGGACTGCCCTCCCGAAGGATGAGACCGGCCGATCAATGTTTTACCCCATATGAATAAATAAATTGGATACATGAATGTTCCCGTATGTGGTCTTCACTCGCATGGAAACGCGCTTTGTGCCCAGTGGCTGATGAGTCCGATACAGTACCCCGATGATGGTTGCGGCCACCGATAGGAGATATGGCCTGGACCGGGGTGGCCACCGCTTTTTCAATGAAAAATGACCAAGTAAGGCGTGTGGGGGCGACCTTTACGAATTCCATTCCACTAGAACTCCATTGAATAGAAATAATCGCCGCGTCATGCATTTCCCGCATTTTGCCGCCATGAACCTTGAGTTATATCCAGTAGAGCCTAAGATGGTGTGTTGGCATAGACCGTTAGTCAGGAGCCCTGATGCGCCCATCTTAGAGCACGATGTCAGCATGTGCGTAAGGAAACGATAAACCTGTTTAGCCGAAGTGTGGCCAATCACTGGGGAGGCGACCATGACCTGGAGGCGATCTGGGACGTGGCCGCGAAAATCGCCCTTGCTCAGTGGTGGCACTCGACAAAGGAGTTGTCTTGTGGTCTCGGCGTACATGGACCGGTCGCGTACCTGGCAAAATCTGAAATAGAAAATGTCAGGACACGGTGGTCTGAGCTGCGGCATCCCGCGGAGCATATCAAGGGTTCGCCCTTGTTGATCCTTCGAGGCTGGAAGCGAGATATAGTTATGTCGCCGGGAACCGTCTGAAGGCGGTGGGTGAGGGATCGAGACGCGGGAGCTTAGATCGTGCGCATACATCAGATGCGGCTGCCTTCAAGGGTATAATACGGGCCTTACGATCGGAGCGATACACGGTGGCGTTGGTGGGGTACGGCGTTTGCCATCAGCGATGACAACAGTAGCGGTCTGGTCACGAACCCTAAATTAACGGATATGGTCAAAACCACAGAAGCATTTCCCGATTAAATCACTACCTCGTGTTTGGGAAAGCTGGCCGAGAAGCCAGTGAACAGGTGAGCCATTCACATGCCCCCAAAGATTAGCCGATCGAGGTGCGTCTGGACGATTTGCGCATGGATACGCGGAACTGTGGAAGACGAGGATGAGACATGCACAAGAAGCATGGCTAGGACACGGACTTGGCAGCGGAGTATGGGTCTGCGCCGACGTGGACGGAAATTCGTCGTCGGTGTCGGGATACTCCTACAGGAGGCAAATACCCCGGTACTCACAAAAGGGCCGGGGGACGATATTCGGGTGGCGGTGTCTGTTCGGTTGGAGCAAGTCCGCTGCGCCGCGGAATACGACATGGTGCGATGGTCAGGAGGACGAGCGGCGGCTGGATGATAGCTGATAGCTGACTGATAACGGTCAAGTGCCCGAGTCCATGCAATATCGCACCCACCTGTGTATCGCAACGGGTTCAATGGCTCAACTCGACTCGGTCCCATTGGCCCCATCGCCCCGTGCTGTCGACTCACAACTGCCCTCCAAGGCCGTTTGACTCAATATTGAGCATGGTGCCTGCGCGCGCCATCGCCGGTCGAGTCGTCGTCAGATCGAGCCGCCTGCGTTATGTCATCATGATGTGGCCCCAAACTTCGCACGACCGTCGACGCCCGCCGCTATCGCTCTTGCACCCGCAGTCATGTCCCCGCTGACCGTCCGCCTCGTCCACCGCATACGTCCCGCCCCCTTCCGCGCCTTCCACTCTCCATTTATCGCCCTCAGCGCGTCCAGTCGCTTGGCCACCCCGCCCCCCTCCAGCGCCGCCTCCATATACGAGAAACAGCACGACTCCAATCCAGAGCCACACGTCTCGTCCGCCGGCACGCGCACCTACGTCGTCTCAGAACCCGACCCCTCTAACACCCCATACGAGGTCCCTTCTGGCGCGTACCCCACCTCATCGTCATATACCACCCGCGTCGCCGCGGAGAGAGAAGCTGGCTTCACTGGCGCCGCAAGAAATGCCACGCTGGACGATGCCATGGGCGCGGCAAACACCAAACAGGGCAAGTTCTAGCTCACGATCGACGAGGCTAGAAACGGGAGCAAACATCGGTGGTGACGTGGGAGTACACCCCTGTTCGTCGGGGACCCGCACGGAACGCTCTCAACGTCTTCTTTCGTTTGTCATGTTTGCATCCATTGTATGATTAGCAGAATTCGCGAATTTTTTGAGCAGTCCTAGTTGTTGCGCTGTTGCCATGTACATATTGACGTGTCCCTTTCTTGCTGTCTATTATTCATCGACGTCGTTGAGCCACGCAGAGTATTATGCCTATGTCTTATTTTTCTTGGTCAATGAAACAACTGACAACGGCGTATAGAATGATAGATTATCCGGTCACATGTGAGCTTCTCGTCAGGGAGACTCAACTGCGATCAAGGGCGAACAGAAACACAAAATTCGATTATCCTTCGATGGGGGCGGACGAGTGTCGCTCAGTCTAGTCCGCGCCTCGAATGCAGAATAAAGTAAAGACATATACAATACAGAAAGCATCGGGCTATAAACAGAGAGACAACCCCACTTTCCCAAGGGGCCACAGAAAGATGGAATCGAGTGTACGCAGGGGGTGGCGCCAC
Source organism: Fistulinella cinereoalba (assembly GCA_038089115.1). Lineage (NCBI taxonomy): Eukaryota > Fungi > Basidiomycota > Agaricomycetes > Boletales > Boletaceae > Fistulinella > Fistulinella cinereoalba. The sequence goes on along the minus strand of JBBPKG010000015.1, from coordinate 60,726 downwards.
GTAATGACTGTCAAGGGTATGAAGTGGGTTGAGGATATCATCGACCTGCGAGAGAAAACGGTATGATTCCCGTGACCAAGTCCAGCAAGCTAGATAAGCATGTATAATAGCAATAGGAAGATAGATCGTGTGCTTGTCGTCGAATACCTCGTGCTTCGGTGGCCATCTTCAGTCCACCTAAACGTACAACGTTACACGCACGAGGAGCTCACCAATGTCCCAAAGAAAAGCGCGACCCGCGCATGCCAACCCATGGATCAACCATTGAATGATTTATGCCCTGCAGCAGAATAAGCTCGAGAAAAGCCCTCTTTTCTTCGGGTGTCGATCATCCTCGAGGTCATCGCCCCCGCGCATCTGGCTTTCGAATACGGCCATCCGTGTATGCGCACCGTCACGAAGGACTGTGCCACCAGTCGTGTCCTCCCGCGAATTGGTCACGTGCTTTCCACCGTTGGTTTGCACTCCGTAGAGGAACGACTCCGATCCTTCGGGTCGTCCGGCATGCCCATTGGTGAGGCCCACTACGGCTTGCGGTGGAGGAGCCGGTGAAACTCTATCATATCCATTGGGCCGGTAACCCGATGAGGTGGGAGCAGCGGCGTAAGGGTGGGGTGAATGTCCTGGACTGTCCCGTGGCGTCTGGCTGACACGTCTATTAACAGGGGCCGTAGGTTGCCCAGAGACATCGCCGCGGGTCAACGAATCCCGCGTAGCATGGCCTTCGCGGGTCCCGGGCCGTCTAACACTCTTTTGATGGGCAGGTGTTGGAGCAAGAACGAGGGGTGTAGATGGAGATGCCGGATCAACAACCGGTGCTCTAGGACGACGGTTAGAATCACGATGACGAGGTGTATGTGGAGCATTTGCGTTCGCGTTCGCGGTAGCGTGCGCTTGTGCCAACAATGATGAAGGGGTCTGACGGAACCAGATATTATGTCAAAATTTAGGATCGAGTGTGAATCACTTACATTGCCTGCCTCCCATCCTTTCCCATTGTTCAACAACATCCAATCGTAGACACCGTCGTCCTGCTCTCCGATGTTTTTGAGCACTTTGACAAACAGTTCACGAAGGAAGTCGTAATCAGGGCTTTCTTCGAACCCCAGCTTTCGCACATAGTTCATGTAGATGGCAAATTCCTCTGCAACATGCGTCAGCAAACACTACTCGAATAAGGACAAGGAGCCTACCTGGAAAGCCCTCACAGAGTTCAGAAATTGGCGTGGTCTGCTTCTTTTCTCCAATCTTTTCGTACTTCTGCTTATTAGTCGCAGCCCTGAGCCCTTGCCAAGGGAGACCGCCTCGCAAAAAGTACATGAAAACATGGCCCAACGACTCGAGGTCATCTCTCCGAGACTGTTCGCGACCAAGGTGGGTATTGATGGACATGTATCGGGCTGTACCAGACAGACTTTTTCGCTCTCGGTAGGGAATATGAACCTTGGTCTTCGGGTCCCGGTAATGCTTAGCCATGCCAAAATCTGCATAAACGGAAAGTCAGAGAAGTAAGTCATTATATGGAGCGGTATGTTCCGAGATGCTCATGACAACAAGAAATCACGATCATCCGCGGTGTAGACACGG
>JBBPKG010000015.1:7928-41641 GCA_038089115.1 Fistulinella cinereoalba | reverse complement strand
GCTGATAGAGCAGCTTGGAGCCAAAATATTGTTATGTTGGACCATTTTGTTGTATTACCCACTGATCCTTTTCTGTTCCCAGTCATGAATGCAGTTGCAACAGCGCAAGAGAAAGCGGGACCCGTAGTCTGGGCCCTCATTGTCCACCAAGTCGCGTCGTTCCTCCTCGCTGACATTTTATGCAGTTCGTTTATGGGTGAAATCGATATTCTCACTATGCTCCTATAGCTGCGATCTTTGTCTTTGTCACCCGAACAATACCGCTAGGCACGAATGGCCACACGCAGAGTGTCTCCGGCATCACTTTGTTCGCCGCTTTGGAAGAGCACGATCTCTCGGGCGGAAACCTGGTCTATGTCGCCTTGGCGGTACTCACCACCGTCACGGTCGTATTGTCGTGACGTTTTCCCGAGTTAACAGAATAATTGAGGTCGCTATAAAAAACGGAGAGGAGGTACATCGACATACCAGTCAGGTCTTTAGATACACATCTGCATTGATCACACAACCACGTACTTGCATCCGTGCAATGTAAGAACCAATACTACAGAGCGACCGCATACCAGTCACGTTGACGATCCCTTGAGTAGTTTCGCCATGATCAGACCACACAAATCCGTGCATTCGTGGTGATACAACGACGTGGATGGACGACGACAAACGATAAAACTTAGTGCTGCATGGCGTCCCCCTTGCCCGTCTTTGCGAGCTCGTTCCTAATCAGACATAGATATACGTCCGCCATGGGGGGGTTCCGAGCGCGAGGACTTACCGTAGCTGCACGCTGAACTCGTCTTCGATGTCGTCATCGTCCCAGTTATCCTCCCACAGCTTGTCCCCGCTCGAGTTGGCCAAGCCAGGTGCGGCCCCGTTTAAATGCGCCAGATCTGTTTGTGAATCATCCCAATCTACCAAAGATAGTCAGTGCGCAAAAATGCAGGATCGGACGCGCAGGGCGGTCAAGTTTACCTGCACACCTGAATTCCTCAAACTCGTCATCCTCTTCGAGTACGCCTAGATGGGGCGTATCATCCTTGTCCTTGTGCTTTTCCGGCGCCTTGGCTGCGTTATCATCTGGCTTGGAAACAGAAGTAGTCGGCGGAGCGGAAGACATGGGAATCGTCGAATTCTACCGCGTTTCGCCATCAAGCGTGCATACGCGTACCATTGTGAGAACATTTTACCGGGAACGGAATCGATAACGTCATCTACAATAAATGCCCTTCGCACCGAATAAACCTCTTTTCGTTATGTACTCGCAATAAATTAGAATAAGGATAAGACCACGCGCGCATCCTTGCGAAACACAAAACGATGCGTCTTGTTGTCATCTATCTAAACCCATGATGGCATCATGATAAATTTCGAGGAGACACGGGCGGCATCGGAAGCTCGCCTGCTGCTTCCTCATCCGAAGACAGATCACTGTCAGTCAGTGAGCTGACGGTGTGATCAGACGTTGGATAACGCTCGTGCTCATACTTTGGGCCCGTGGAACCAAATACCCTCTGTTTGTGGGGCGACGCCATAGATGACGGGATCGCTGGAAGTCCCTGTGCCTCCTTGCGTCGGACGCGACAAGGCGAAATGACGACCTCGGGAAGCCGTCTGGGGATCCGGATAAACACTTTCTCCGATTTTATGGGCGTCGCTTGAGCGGGTTTCTTGTTACTACGAGGTTTCCGAGGAGTGCTTCGTGGCCCGTCCGAGGGCTTTCGTTTTCGAGAAGGCGGTTTGCCTGCGCTTGTGCTCGCGGTCTTGCATTTCTTGGCAGGGGGAGCTTGGTTTATTTCTTCGTGCTGTTCGCCCGACGGAGCTTCCTCCTCCCGCTTGCGTTTCCTCTCGAGCACGGCTTCTTTTGCCGCCACCTCTTTGGTGATCTCGTCCGTTAGGATGTGCGCGAAGCTCTGTGCGTCACCCTGTACCCACGCATCGAAGATGCCTTCCCACTCCCGAGTAGGCGCCGGAAAATCAAAGTTGAGGTAGATGGACTTCATGGGCGAGCTGTCCTTTGAGTCCGAAAGCGGACGCCGTGGAGATCGCAATGGCGTACGGGTCGGCGGGGACTGAGGCGTCTCCTTGGATGAGCAAGAGGCACGAGATCGTACAGCCTTTGAAAACTCGCGCACGATGCGTTTCGTCCCTGGCACCCTTAGACTGGTGCCCACAACCAGGAGGACGTCGGCCCCACTGCGGCCCTTTCCTTTGGAACCTCCAACGAGGTCCCGCCTAACGACCTCTCCCACATCCTCTCCGTCCTTGTGCAATTCGTTGTACAAGACAACACTGGGGCGGAGCTTTCCCACACCACGCGCACGCTTTCCAATCAGCTGCCGCGTCTCTTCCATCTGCGTGCACTCCGGGCAGTAAGGAGGCGTTCCTGATGTCAATGAGTCCATGTAATCTTCAAGCGGAAACGTGTGGGTACACGTTTGACAGTGCAGCGTCTGCAGCGTGCCATGCAGCGGGATGCATCGTGGCACCTCAACGGTAGGTGACGGCAGACGCGAACTTGGCTGAGATCCAGAGGGTTGTGATGGAGTGGCGGTCGTAGATATCGTTAGATCTGCGGCGCCCATGCTGGGCGACGTCTTTGCCCTTGATCGAGGCTTGTAGCGCTTATCCTCGAACTCGGGAACGCCAAACGAGAGACCAGACTTGGACTCTATACCGTCGATGTTCTGCGTGTATACCCGCAAGAGCCTCCCGCGGTCGTCAAGGAGGCGGAGGAGCTGGTGAAACGGAGTAGGACTCGCCGCCTGCGAGAGCTCAGACAGTTGCGCGATCATTTGGCAAAAGAGTGAGGTGGTGTGCTCGGACTGGAAAGATCGTGAGCATGGTTGACATGCAATTCGGGTGCAACGCGGACGAGGAGCCACGGGGTGAGCGTACGGTGGGGTGAGGCAGGGCTCCTCTTCGCAAGAAAAATGGCGGGCACAACAGGAGGTGACGGCTCACATTAAACACGGACGCATCAAAGAGGTCCTTCCCCGAGGTGAGGCCATCCTTGGGGTTGTCCCGCTTGAGGGTCTGGAATAGGCCAGTGGGAGACCGAAAGTCCGGTATGCCTGCTTGGACAGAGATGCCCGCACCTGGGGATAATACAAAGTGGTGTCCCGAAGTGTTCCGGGAATAATCAGGACATGAACACGCACCACAGACGACGACGAGGCGCTTTGCCTTGAGGATCGCTCTGAGTGCTTTGCGCAGGGTGAGCTGGACATCGTGGGTGTGAACGACAAAGGACGGGCTCGTCGGAGGGGGGTGGTTCTGATTGAGGGGGACAAAGAGCGTCATTATGGTTGTGCGGTGATGTGAACCACCCAGGTTGTGAACTGGTTGAAAAGCAGAGGGGGACTGCCTTAACCGAGCACCAATTGCTCCCGTGCCTTCTACTGCCACATCCATCGATGATATCTTGACCCACTTGCTTTGACCTGCTTGCTTTATCGCACGCCATATAGATAGTGTTTAATACAGACAGGCGCTCTGATGATACACAGACATGTCAGATCTGCGCAAGCCAACTCACACCCTCACTGTCTGCGTCGCTCATTACTGGCGCGGCCGCGCAGCTGATGGCCAGCGCCTCCCCCTCCATTGGGCCCTCTTCTTCGTCGCCAATGCGACCCCACAGTCCCTTTCCACCAGCAGCTTTGGCAGAGAGGCTTCCGAGCAGGTCGATCACTGGGGTACGTGCTATCAGACCATCGGAAATATCGACACATCCGCATACGCCCGGACGGAGTACGAGTGTATGGAGATACTTGCGGACGAGTACAGGGGCTGTATCCCTCTTGGAAATATAGATATTTCCAGAGCGGCTGAGGCAGAGCGGCTGATAGAGCAGGTTTCTGTCCACCGCGGCAAGGACGACTGGAACTGCCAGAACTGGGTGCTTACCGCGGTGGACAGGCTCAGGACGCACGGCCTGCTGCCCTCCCGTACCTCATCCGAGCATATCCGTGGCGGGCTTGAGGACATCCTGCGCCGCTGGAAACCCTGAAGTTTAGTCTAGAACACGGTACCGTCCCCTTAGTTATTTTTTTCCCTCAAGCCTGATGTTTTACAATAACAGGATTATAACTGGATACACGATAGATCGTGGATGCTTGAGACCTACTTGCAATGCCAGTGTGTTGCCAGTCGCATCGCATCAGACGGTGTTGAATAAAACACCCGCGCCCGAGTGTGTCGGACAACTTCCATCGCCACACTGGCCTGTCTGACCAGCACTGTGACCGCGTTAATAATAAACTGCACAGCGCGGAAACCTCGAGGCCAAGCATTTTCATCTTCGTTGTTCGGTATGATGGGCGAGCAGACCATTTTTCGAGTTCCATGCAGAGGCAAGGATCGACCCATCACGTTGCCCGAAGAGATCCGAGAAGATATCCACCGTTTGTCAACGCGGATTACTCGGTTCGATCACGGGACTGACTATTGCGGTTCATCTCATCACTCACCTGACACCTGTGGGTGGCGATGGTGGAGACTCACCTCGCATACGACACGACAGCATGCAGGAACGTTTACAGAAAGGGACGAGACGTAAGCCATTCCAGAACAGCTGAGAAATTGTACTTCAAACGGTAAAGTAGTTCGGATCCAGACAAAAAATTAGCAATCAAGGAGTGACAGCCTGGCCCATGCTTTGTCATTGTACCAACATAGATAACTTCCTGCGGGAAAGCCGAAATCGGCAAATGCATCGTTAGCGAGGATGGGAGATACCACACGACATGCTTAACAATCCAGTGGGATGCAGACATAAACAACAAATGATACTGGAGAGCATGAAAATACAAAAGAGGAAAAGAAGAAGAAGAGGTAAATCAAAGAAGGAAAGAGAGAGAAAATAACGGTCATTGTACGGAGAGCGCAGGTGCGATGACTGGATCCTTGATATCGTTACAACCCTTGGACAAACTCGGGATGCAAGGGGAAGTGTATGATTGGGCCAATTTTCGAAAGATCTGGCCAGGGTTGTTTGTGACGGGAGGCATGGAAGGTAAGAGGACTGACCTGAATGTAGCAATCCTTGGACTGGACTCCATTCACGGCCCATTTTCCATCGATAATGATGAACGGTACGCCGTTGACGCCGTTTGCTCTGGCAGCCTCGATCATTTTTTCTACGCAGTCTAGAGCTTCGGTTGATTTAAGAAACTCCGTTGCCTTCGGGGCATCTAAGTCCGAAACGGGGAAGCAGGTGAGAGTATCGTACCCGATCTTTATTCATGAGGCCGACCTTGACGGCAGCATCGGCGAGAAAGTCGTTATTGCTGATGTCCTCGCCATTGGCCATGCAGGCGTCGAAGATGATAGAGTTGAGCGGCTGCTGCATGGCCTGTCCGCCGATCTGGTAGGCCTTTGCAGAGAGCCTGTGTGCCTGGGTCGAGGGGCAGACGATGCCATCCTCCGCACTAATCAGGCATAAGAGCAGGTGGGAATAAGCGGGAAAATAAAGACGCACATTTTCAACCCGGCCTTTTCAGCCATGTCGGAAGCGAACCTCCACTTTGCCTCTGCATGTTCCTTGCCAAACTTCTTGGAGAGGTAAGCGCGGCGGTTGACGGTCTTGCCGGTGTAGTGGGACGAGCACATCAGGGTGAAGGGGCGGAACTCGACGTCGAAGCGGAGGGGGAGATCGTGGCAGGCATCTATGGCATCATGGAGGGACTTGTTTGCGATGTAGCAGAAGCTGCAGATCTGTGCGGGGTGAGCGGGGGCAGGCGGGCAAGGAGGGGACGGACGTAGTCGGATATGACGATGATCTTGATGCGGCGCAGTGGGGACGTGGGCAGGGGGGACATCATGGGCAGGGAGAGAAGCACGGAGCGGAGGGGACGAGCGGGAACATGTGCATGGATGCTCGGTAATATATGTAGCACGTCCGAATTCCTCAGCATCCCCGTCTCTGTCAGCATCCCCTGTGACGTGCCCTTACAGTAATACATTCCCACAGTCATCCGGCCGATTTCTCATGCTTAGCAACTAAAAATCCTACAACACCCGCTAGAATAGCGCATTCACGATGTCCCCTCCAATCGCAGCCCCTGCATTTCCGCCTTAGTCATTGGCACTCCCATTCGGTCACACGACACTCACCGGCCCCCAGTCCCAGTCCGGACGCTGCGGACGTCGCCATCTGCTCGTCTGTGTCACTACCACGTTCTGTAACACCGCTGTCACACTCACAATCTGCCCGAGCCCCCCGAACTTGTTCTTCTTCGCCGGCGCCTCCTGCGGCACCGGCGCCTGCACCGGCACAGGCGGCCCAGCAGCTGGCGGCGGGTAATATCCCCCTGCTCCCGGAGGTGGCCCCGCTGGCATACTGTATCCACCCCCCGGCGGGTAATAGCCCCCCGGGCCCGGTGGTGGCCCTGGCGGGGCGTTGTACCCGGCCGGACCCGCATATGGTGGCGCTGGTCCGTATGACTGCGGCATACGCGGAGAAGCTGACGCAGACGCCGGGGAAGCGTACTGCTGGTCGACAGGTCCCCTCATCGTCTTACGAGGCTCCGGTACTACCCTCGGAGATCCACTTTGGGGCGGGAGCTTCTCAACATAGTTGGATGGGAACAGGCCTTGTTTCCCCGATCGATTGCGCCCCGTCCACCAGTCCGCGTTCGTCTCCCCGATAATCTCTATGAGCTCTCCCGCCGCGAGCGACAGGTCGTTGCGATCCTGCGCCTCCCATCAGTGAGGTACACGACTCGCTCAACACGTCGCCGTACCTCGCTGCTCCAATCCCAGATCACCCGCGCCTCAACTTTCGTCGGGGTTGGCGACATATTGAGCTGCTGCGTCTTTCTGGTCAGCGCCATGATCGAAGCATCCTCAGATCGTTTGTCTGCATTCGGGAGCCTGGCCAAGATCTCCTTGCCCTCGGACTCGGGTATCTGTTTGTTAGCGATAAGAAGTTCTACGTTTTGTCTAGTTTGAGCGACTATGTGCGCAAAAAGTGACTGGGGATCCGCCATGTTGGTGGATGCAGAGCACAGCCAATGCAGCTTCTCCTTGGCCGTGCTCGTCTTTATAGCGGGCGGTGATTACCTCATGTGCCCTTGTCCGCTTCTTTGCTCCACTCTGCATCGCGTCTCTGCTCCCTCGCCTTTTTAACCCGTCGAGCTAACCCAAGACTGTGCATTTATAAGCCCGGCTACGAGGAGCGGCGATAACCCAGCACTACTAATCTCTCTACAGAAATGATAAAGTCCCCGCTAAAATTGGTCATCCGTTGGCAGGGTGCTAGTCACCCATCTGATCCTGGAATGATGAATCGGCATTTCTTACTATGTGGATCGTTTTATCCACGCACGCAGTCCGTTTTCCTTAATCTTCTCATTAACCTTTCTGCCTTTAGCATCCCACAGATTTCGGTGGCCGTGGTGACACAGCACGCTCGTCCGTTATTGCGCCGCTTTCACATCGTTCTTCCCCTGTCACTGATATTGCATGTCTTGATGGAGCTTCAAACAGACGCACTGGGAAATTGATATCAAACATGCGCGGTCCCAGTGCCAGCCTTTCCCGGCCCCCGGATTCGCACCAGACAGCTGGATTAATGTCAGAGTCTCCGGGTTTCGGGCTTTCCTCCTTGCGCACCTGGCAAGAACGCAGTGGGATCCCTCGCCCCTGTGACGGACTTGGTCGCCATGTTGGCCCGTATCTATCACGTCCCTGACCGTTCCCGCGCTCCAGTGATCGTCATCAGCATCAGCAAGGATGGCGCGAGTATCACTAGACAGGCTAGATTGTAATTTCGGAGAATTCGGGCTTAGCATGGGAGACATGAGAATACATTGTCTCGACAGCCTCGAGACCTTGTCATGCCTACTATGGTTATAGCCAGTGGAGCCGTGAAACGCAGTCGGCATCGTCGGCCGTCAGTTCGCTCTCGGAGAGTAGGTCCTTGTTGATACCTGTAGAGTGCTACCGTGACATGGCTCAATTAATATGATGGGTACTGGATGGCTTGATGTGATGCGGACGTTGTGGCCGCGCGGTGCGGGCATGCGAAGATGGTGTGGCGTTATTTGGTGTTGCGAGTTTTAAGTCTGTAACGGGAGTCATCATTATCCTATTATCTCCATCCTTCTCTCGTCTTTTCCGCTTCGCATCCTCTGTGTCGTCACCCGGCGTCCCATGTCCAGAGTACGCTCGCACTGTTCACATTCTTTGTACATCCTTGACGCTGCACTCAGGCACAGTTTTTACGGGAATACAAGCTCGTCGTCGTCGGGGGCGGTGGTGAGCTTTCTCGGGTCCACATGCGTCTCCGAACTTGCTCAATCGGCTCCTCAGGTGTTGGAAAATCCGCCCTGACTATCCAGTTTATCCAGAGCCACTTTGTTGACGAGTACGACCCCACTATCGAAGGTGCCGTCCGCTTTCCCTTTTCCACAGCACGTCCTCACCATCGTATTCTCAGACTCATACCGCAAGCAGTGCGTCATCGATGACGAGGTTGCACTGCTCGATGTACTCGACACTGCCGGGCAAGAAGAATACGGGTATGTTCCTGCCACGCACGAGTCATGTCGTTCATCCCCGTTGTAGGGCTATGCGCGAGCAGTACATGCGTACAGGCGAAGGATTCCTCCTCGTCTACTCCATCACTTCGCGTAATTCGTACGAGGAAATCAGCACATTCCATCAACAGATTCTCCGTGTCAAGGACCAGGACTCCTTCCCCGTCATCGTGGTAGCAAACAAGTGTGATCTTGAGTATGAGCGCCAAGTCGGTATCAATGGTACAACGACTAGTTCTTTACATTAGGGCTTCACGTTTAACCTCTACTTGACAGAGGGCCGAGACCTTGCCAAGCTTTTTGGCTGCAAATTTATTGAAACCTCGGCCAAGCAGCGTATCAACGTAGATGAGGCGTTTAGCAATCTCGTCCGTGAGATCCGCAAATACAACAAAGTAAATTTGTCACTGCTTTGGCGCCTCACCACCTTGTGCCTGACATTTCCACCAGGAACAACAAACGGGTCGACCGGTGATAGGCCCACCCGGCACAGATGGGACGAGGTTCGGTGATGCCAAGAACGCGGGTGACGGCGACCATGGTGGCTGCTGTGGTAGTTGCGTTGTCGTCTGATATATGGGACTATATTTTTTGGCTCTCTGTTCTCTGGTTACCACCCTGCGAGTCCTATCCTACCTCTAACTTGCTTTTTACCCCCGCATTTTAGCCTCTGATGCCTAGCCATGTATGATTGGACTGTATATATAGCGTATGCTTCTCTCATGCACCCCGGAGTCCAAGTAGGAATTTTCATTCTGCAGCTGGTACAATAGCATATAGAATGGGAGCAGCTTGATAAACCAATGTAATTGTTATACTCAAACTCGTGAAGGATCTTTTTCGAATACTGAGTAACCATCACGCATCAATGTAGTCAATGTCACATTATCAACTCGAGGGCAAATCACCACTTACATGGTGATCTCGAGACGTCCCCCTCGTTGACAGCTCTGATCGAGTGAACGCCCAAGTCATACGCTCCCGTCACGCCGCTGTTACCTCCCAGCATCGAAATACCGACGGTTCGGATACGTTGACGAAACATGGACATCTGATGTTGCACCAACTCGCCCGTATTCGTCAGAATGAAATTGTCGAGGGGGATCTGTCAATCTGTCAGCTATGAAGACGATCCCAAGAACACAACGAACAAAGACGTCCTCCCAGCCGCCGTCGTCCCGTTTGAAATACAAACGGTGCTGCCATAGGTCGGTCGTGACGGGCCCGTCTGTCTGGAGATTGACATAGTACGAGTTTCGTGTCCGGGGGTCGCCGCCGAAACGGAGACGCAGCGCAAGGTATTGATGGTTCGTCAGGTCGTCACAGATTTCTCCAAATAGCGACGTCCGCGCCTGCACGACGACATCAGCGTCGTGCATTGGGGGCCATGGGAGGTAACCGCGAGTTTCCCCGGGGCCCGGAAAAAGACGTACCTTGGTTCTGAACCCAGCGTACCCGCCCCGTATCCGCCCTTGGAACTCTGGACGGACCGCGAGCCGCATCTCGCCCCAGAACCGGGCAGTAGCAGCACTCCCGCTGCCTGCATTCCGCTCCTGCGAGTCGTCGAGCGCAAAGTGGAGCGTCGAGGTCCCACCGATGTCTGCATCGCACCCGGTTGCGATGTTTTGAATGTCTTGAGGCGTGTGGAGGTTTAGGAGAGTGATGGGCGCGCGGTCGGGCTGGTTCGCGCCTTCCATACGCAGGACTGCGATGTGGATGGGTCAAGAAAAGTACATCAAGCGAGAGAGAAACGGGACGCACTTTTGACGGCACCATCGGCGAGGTATTTCGTAGACCTGTTGAGGTAGGCGCGGAGGTGTGGAAGGGCCATGAAACCCGTCGTCTTTTCAATCCACCAAGCCGTGTTGGGCCGTATTTGCGAGCCAGTCGATACGCTCACACGGGCGACGTCATCAGGAATCCTAATCATTATCCAAGTCCGAGACCGTACATACGTATGATGTTACAATAGAAGGTACAAGTACAGGTACGAGCTACAGGTTCGATCTCAAACAATGCTGCCGTTGGGCCCAATAATGATGACCGGCGATTCAAAGGGAAGGTCATCGCCAGGTCTCGGCGGGCTCGGCCGTGGGCTCAAGATGTTCGACAAGTGGGTTGATACGTTGGACACGACCTTGATCGGACGGAGAATCGGCCTGCAAGTGGACTTTGTACGGCGCGCAGGCGGGATAGAGAGCACCGCTGGCACCGGTCTGCTAATCACCCCGCCAATGTCTGCGCGATCGCCGGGTTTGGTGCCAGAGCCAAGCGCGCATGCGATCAACTGCCGGTACGCTTCCGTGCGCTCCGCGTCTGGCTGCAGGCTTAACGTGTATCCAGTCTCTTGCGACCAGACACTCGCCATGCTGGCTCGCCCAGTTTGGCTGCCCGATTGTCGTTGGTGGGAGCCCAGGGACCCTTCGTGACTTGCCTCCGAGATTTGGGAAAGTGGCCAGACCTTGTGGACATGTATGATCTCTCCAGCGTAGTCAGAGTCCGTGTCCGTGTTACTTCCGGTCGAGAAGGAAGAAGAGGGTCTGTAACCTTCTCCAGGACCGCCGCCAGCGGCCTCCCCGACATGGCAAAGTGGCATGGCAGGAACCGCCGAAGGATCGAATTCCTCAGCCGCTGTTTGTGACGTGGCACCGGAGTCTGCAGAGGAAATTCCGAGTCGCGCGGCAAGGACAGTAGATTTGTTCGTAACCTCTGGAGAGACACCCAGCCCAGCCTGAATAATAAAGGTCGGCTCCCCTGCTTCTCTTCCAATGGCGCCAGTATCTGGAATGTCCGACATCAGAGGAACCACCCTTGTCTGGGTGGTCTGATAGGACACTTTCTCTGCGCTGAGAAGCTCGGTGTTCGAGTCGACGCTGGGCCAGGAAGGGTCTGGATGGCCCCAAGGCACCTGGGTAGAACTATACTGCATGGGCTGCCGATTGACTCGCGGGATGGCCGGCGATTCGTAGGACGCATCATGCCCGAAAGTCCTCAATGTCTCAGCTGCAGCACCGGCGGCACGAGGTCCGTGATACACCGGAGCGACGACTCGAAACGTGTTGCAAAGCAACCCAACGTTGACAAGGCCTAGAAAGCCATCAGCACGACGGCCATTGCACCACTGGGCGGAGCGTACCCAACATAGAGATACAACAGTCCGCAAAGACGCATGCCGCGGTTGGTACTGCAAGCTTTGCAGACATGAGAATGTGCGTAATGCAGAACGGGAGGCACAAGAGCACAAATGCTTCGCAGCAACCCGACGTGAGTATTTTGGATGACTTGGACCATCGAAAGTGCTTACCGAAAGGGAACCTGCGAGGGAAGCTGAGTCCATTTGCACACTCGTGGTAAACGCAGCGACTCACCAAAACATGGATCGGATGATCACGCATATAAACCTACGATACTCTTCATCTCTCTCTCCTCGCTGATCGCCTGGGCTGCACCTTCCCAGTTTTCGTGCGAGATTCTCGCCCAACTTTCCGTGCAAGATAACGAATATGACAAAATAAACTACAATGGATATCAGTGCGCCAAGGAGGATCTGTGGTGTGTAGAAGTGGTGAGTATGATTTATGTCTCGAGTGCGAACGTGCCATACCGGCAGTGCCTCTAGGATAAGTATTTCCGTCGGATAAGAGCGCGTAACGCTGCAATATGATCCGATTGGACCGTATACATCCCTCTCTGACAGAGGCGCCAATGCTTTAAAACATAGTGTGTGTGTTCAATAGGTTTGATCCACGCAGATCATCTCACCAGAAACAAATGCGACTGCCCATCCAAGGGCGACACCAACCCAGCCACGCCAGCGGGATGGAGGTCTATGGAACCCCAAGGAACTTAAAGTATGTAGACCATGGGCGGCCGTAAACCAGCAGGTGCCCCATATGCCTATTTGCATCAATACCGCTGTTTCATCTCCTCAGCACGGGTGGTTATGCTATCCACAAATATATCAGCCTACCTTGTGCTGAACACGTCGATCCTAGACATATTGCGTGAGATTGGTCGAGGTAACCCACAAAAGTGAGTTACTTGCCTGGATTTATTACCGAACGTGTTGCCCAACCAAAATTGAATAAACCAGCGGCACTGATAAACACATTACTGAGAATGAGGCATCCGGCGTAGCGCCCGAGTTGCGTGCGAAAGAATAATATCTCTGGTGGTCGGGACGTAATGCCGCCGTCGCGACACGTCAGAAACAGCGTCGTGGCAAATCGAATAATCCGGAAGGCCATAAATGCAAATGCCAAGGCCGACAGCAGAGAAAACACTCCTACAACCTAGGCCACGATGTTGTTATTCTGCAATAGCACACCGCATAGTATGGCACTCACAATCGCTCCACTACGCTCGGATGTCGATAGAGAGTCTAAGCTCATGATTACCATACTTGTCTCATTCGTACTCGTCTTTGAACCAGTCATTCCAAGCGATAAATGAAAGAAAGCCAATAAAGATGAAAGAAAGATCAAGCGTGTATGTATAATACCGGTCTAGCCGTCGAAGGGCCTCCCAGAGGCGAGAGCGGACCAGTCCGCCGCGAGAACGAAGGGATTGGAGTGGGTGGCAAGAAAGGAAGAACCCCGAGCACCTTTAACATTGCGGCAGCTTGCCATTATCTGATGCAATGATGTCCTGTGTAAATACGCCCTGCGGCAATCACAGCAGAGCACAGCCTTCGAATCGTTGGAAACAGTCATCGGTGCACACAGCATCGAGCCGGATCAATCATCAGTTTGCCACCGGCGTTCGGCACACACAACCGTTTCATGACATACTTGATACAAGTTACATCCTATTTCTTGGTGAAGAAATCGGCTATCCCCTTTGGTTTCGAGACTCTTTTCCGTTTTGGTGTCTTCGTGTGTGACGCAGGTTTCTGGGCATCAGAGCCGTTTGCCAAGTCTTGAGCATAGTGAAGATCATCATGCTCCATGCGCAATTTAGCCAACGCAGCAGAACGATCTTCTTCAATATGGCCCATTTCGCTCGCACGAACAGAAATTCTTTTGCCGCAGCGTGTGCAAACGAAAGCAATCGGGGAAACAGAGCCGGACGCTTTCGCCGTATCTTGTGCAGAGTCTGCTTCGGGAGCTTCGTTATCACTAGATCGGGGTCGTTTGGGAAGGGGGTGATGCCCTTCCCTTGGCTTAAAGAAACCGTCAATGGATTGTTGGCCCGCCTCGACCTGCTCAATTCCCGTAAAGGCGAGCTGTACGGAGGTCACATGGAGATTCTTCATGTCGCCTACAAGTTCCTTCCATAACTTGTCCGCAACGGCTGCTATTACATCGACCGTCACATCATTTGTGAAAGGGAATGAGGATTGCTTCGACCTCGAAGCCTCGTATCCTATCTAGATTGTTGATAAATCGAAATCCTTGTTGAAGAGAACAAACCTTTTCGAGCATGCAGAACAATTGTTTTGGGCCACAAAGTAGGCGCCTCCTTGCGTGCATCTTTCAGTCGGAGAGCAAGCTCGGCTGCCAAAACGCGAAGCCATTGGTGCCCTTCCGCGGCTTTCGTAATGGGCATCGGAAGATTCTTGGACGCAAGCATGCTCTTGAACAGTGCAGACTTCTCCTTGACTGGCGGAAATGAGAACAAAGACACCAAGCGCGCTGGAAGCGTAGTGGAATACCAACCTTCTGACCTATCAATTCCACTTTATGTCATATTCAGTTATTGTCGCTCAACAAAGTACATCGTTCACCAACCGTAGAAGTTCGTAAATCCACAATGCATCGTCACCAAACTTGTTCTGCATTTCATCTGCTTTACATTATCACTGGAGAGGCCGAAACAGAAGTTCAACGATACCTAGAGACACTGCCCTTGAATGACAAGATTGAGAAGGATGATCACTTGCCAAGATAGCGGACTTACAGAAGATCTCCAACTGTCGAGACATCGTATTCTTTTGCAAGGGCGTCACCGAGCTTGCCACCCAGGAACCGAATCTCGAGAAAAGCTCTCAGGCTCGAGTTAGACCCAATTATCATAAGCACACCTTTTGAAAGCCAATCGGTTGGAGGTAAGCTGGTATAGCACTGTTGCGCAATATGCTCTGTAGGGTCTTAGAGAGACAATTACATTCAACAATTTAAATAGTACCTGGCTGTTCGGCTTCTTATATGAAGCTGAAAGCTAAAGTGAATGTCAGCGAGTAAATGCTGACGCAACAGGTGGTCCGACTTTGGCGAGAAACTTGTTTCGGGATATTCCCTGAGGAAATGGTCAGTTTCAGACCGACGTATCTTAACGTGAAACACACCGCCGACATGGTATACCCAAGGTTTTTGTGAACATGCTCTCTGATCCTGGCCATGAGGCTTGCAGCGATGGACAGCGCGACATCATGCCAAGTGCATGTTAGGCCATCCTCCGCAGAGTGTATCTCTCCATCGTCATTTTCTTCGGCTGGGTGTACGGGAATGAGCTCACCAAGTTCATTCCAGTCTATGAAAGGGGGCGGAGGTAATGGGCTGTCGACACCCAGAGGCGCATCAGAAGGTACTTGTGCGAGATATGGGAAGCGTTCCAGCAACAAGTCACGGACGGGCTGGGTGAGGTCGATGAAAGCCTCATCAATGGATGCCTTTTCTTTCCAGGGCTGAATGATAATGTTTGTCGGCGTTGACAGTATGAACTCACCTATCTCCCCCGTTGGAAGGGATTCTTTGAACAGGTGAATGATCTTGTTGCTCTCACGCCGGTAAAGGTCGAGAGAAACCTTGCGTGCACAAAGGCGGATGGATTGGTTTAATGTCCTAGTGGGAATTTGTGGGCACACCTTGTGTGTTCGTGTATCAACATCAGGCCAATAGCCAGGCTCCTTCTCGCCCTCCTTATAGGTTGCGACGTGGACAGCGACTAAATTTGGACACTTGTTCTTTGCGTCCTTTATCTTGTCCATTCGTGATATTCCGAATTTGCGGGCTGGATAGCTGACAGCAATAAGACTCTCCCATTGCTGGACCACGAGCGGTACAGTGGGTTCAAGGCCAAGTCTGACTCGTTCGCAAGCAGCGTAAAACGCATCGCTGTCGCAGAGGGCGATGACTCGCAGTGGGTCCCTGACGCCGAGGTTGTGTGAGTGCAGATGACGGTAGGTGATTGTTGGGTGGAGGTCGGCGTAATCATCGGGGGGTGCCCTGGCTTTACCTTTCCAGAGTGCGGCGACCTTGGACGGAGAATGCATCATACGTCAACCTGGGACCGATCAGTGGCCCCAGATTATGAAACTATCTAGGCATTAGGTCAGCACTACCTCACTGACCGCCAGCATGGTCCAAGCCGGTGTATAGGCGAAATGATCCGCGTCATCATTACAGTAAGCCTTTGTACCAAATTTCAGTGGCTTTGTCTTTGCCAGTGCGATTCGGAGCTGCGGTAATGGCATGTCCTGGAAACGGCGAATCTCCGACCGAACCGGCTCGCCGGCTCGTGACTCCTGCTTGCCGAATTGCCCCTGCATTTTTCTTTCCATTCACTTTCCGACTATCTTCTGCCAGTGTCCGCCATGTCGCTCTCTGGTCATTCGGGCACACCACAGTCGCTTCGTGAAGACTATGCTATTTTATCTAACTGTGGGGCATCTTCTGCACTTGGGGATGCTGATCAGGACCAACAACACACTGAACCACCCTTGGATTCACCTGGTGGTATCCCAATCCGTGGAAGACATTTCCCTGTAGTGGCTTATTCTGTTTCCGAACGCACGCCTCTCTTGCAACCACAGTCTCCAATTCCGAAGCTTCACGAACCAGCGGATGACGATACACTCGATCCCGTGACGGAACGAGTGCCGACCCCCAAGGTATTCCGTGAGGAGTTGCGCACCCTCACCGTATATTCCCTCCCCGTTCTTGGGTATGTTCCATTATCCACCTCCCCAGAATTCTATGCTTATCAGCCATTTTGAAAGTACCCATCTCTTTGAATACTCCTTCATCGTGGCGTCCGTCATATCCATAGGTCATATATCTACATTGGCACTGGCAGCAGCCACTTTGGGCTCTATGACGGCTTCCGTGACTGGATACAGCATCGTGCAGGGTTTTGCATCGACACTGGATACCCTTCTTCCACCTGCCTGGACTTCGAACTCACCGCACATGGTTGGTCTATGGACTCAAAGGATGGGTTTGTTTTTCTTCCTTTATTTCCCTAAGTCTGCGATGCTGAACATTTGGAATAGTTCTCATGACAGCAATGATCCTCATCGTATGTTGACCAATATTTTCAGGATGGATCACGCTCATAAGTAATTCCACCATGTGCAGCCTATATTGGCCATTTGGCTCAACGCAGAGCCCATCCTCCTCGCTCTTAACCAAGAGCCTGAGGTGGCCCGACTTGCTGCAACCTACCTTCGCTGGGCGTCTCTGGGTCTTCCAGCATATTCCTTTAACTGCATCTCAAGGTATGGCATGCATTCTCCATCAATTAATTCGCCGAACTAATACCGATCCACGTTCCCAGACGGTATTTCCAGTCCCAAGGCTTATTCAACATCCCAACAAGAATCACACTCGTGATTGCACCAATCAACGCACTCCTTAATTGGCTGTTTGGTGGGTATCCACGTGTCTTGATTACTTCTTTTACCCATCTTTTGACCGCTTGTACAGTCTACCCTCTCGGGCTCTCCTTCCCAGGCGCGCCACTCGCTACGTCTCTATCATTCAACCTCGTTTCGGCAGCTTCTATCATCTACGGATATCTCTACTCGCCTCCCAGAGCGTGGTCACCAATCACCCGCGAATCCCTCAATCCTGTCAGAGGTGAGATCTGGAAGCAGTGGGACTTGTTGGCCAAGCTGGGCATCGCTGGGGTGGGCCAGACCGCAAGCGAATGGTGGAGTTGGGAATTAATAGGACGTGGGTGCATCCGCAGCATTTTCAGTTACTGTTTGCTGATCAAAAATACTGATAGTCGCTGCTAGCCAGTGAATAGCTACATCTTTACTTCTATGACGAGTACTAAATTGCTTGCTCGTTTAATAGGCTGGGACCCATTCCGCTTGCGGCGCAATCTGTTCTATTACTCTCCGCGTCATGCACATACCAAGCACCGTTTGCATTGAGTGTCGCTACCTCTGTGCGGTGAGCGGTCCAGTTTGGTTCTTCGGTTAGGATCTCTGACTGATCATTCTCCACCCCCCCTTATGTGATGATAAGGATCGGAAACCTCCTTGGCGAAGGGAACGCGAGAAGGGCTGGGGTAGCCGCAGGAACCGCAATTGCTATGTCCGTCGCGATGGGAAGTGTGTTTAGGCAAGTATTAGTTTCATTTGCTAATGGAGTTATGCTACTGTGATCCTCACTGACCGCGACTGAACCAATTGCCCTTTACAGTGGTATCTTCATAGTGTTCCGTCACAAGTGGAGTTATCTGTTCAACGATGATTCCGGTGCGTCCCCCATTGTTGGATAAATGGAAGCCAAGGTTAAACACCCTCGACAGAGGTTGTTGCGCTCGTTGCATCCATCCTGCCGCTTGTCGGGCTATTCCAAGTCTTCGACGGGATGTCAGCACTCATCGGCGGGATATTCCGTGCCCGCGGCAAACAGGTAAGTAGGCACGACATGATCAGGCTACTCTGTCGCCCACCCTTTATACAGTACGCGGGCGCCGTCCTAAACCTCTCTGCTTATTATGCTCTTGGTATCCCGCTGGGACTATATCTTGCATTCATGCGCGAACGTGGGCTCTTGGGCCTCTGGGAGGGATTAACTGCTTCGCTGGTGTATTCCTCTGGAGTCGGTATGTGGATTGGCGTTCGTGGTGTCGACTGGGAGGGTGAGGTTGCGATTGCACAAGTGCGCGCCAAAGGGATTGAGTCCGAGGAGGAGGATTGAAATCGTCTTTTTTTAATAAATAAAAAAACAGGTAGAAGAAAGGGCTAGACTGGCGGTGGAGCTGGCCAAGCACCCTCGGACCAGGATATCTGCGACAAAAACTCGATATAACGACTGACATGGATGGTATTATGCCCCTTCTTATGTCCCTCACCATGCCCCATCCACATGTTTATATATGTATTCATAATTACTTGGATCACATCTTGTTTATAGGAATCGAACGGGATCATAGACATAGCATGTTGATACAACTAGATTCAGAAACAGTTGAAGGTTACCTGTAAGTGTATATTTACACGGGTTCATGCTGTTCTTCATTTAGTTCAGCTCGTTTCGTGGGTTCTGACAGGTTGTACATGTCTAAATGTGTCACATCATCATGTAAACAAATGGAATTCTGGATTACGTTAATTCTACCTTGCTGAGAAGTCTAAGTCTGCAGCTAACGGTATGGACTGACCATTGATTATCACCGGCAACAGACTGTGAAGTGGAGAGCTAGCTATGCCGACTAGACTTTAGTTCCAGGTTGAGTCAGCTCTGAGTATCAGTGTCCAAGTACTCTTCGACGTTGCTGCACAAAAAGTAAGAACGGACTGGAGGCTAACACTATGAGTTGTGACAGTGGTATGCACCGGAAATATCCATCGGAAGAGGACTAAGCCATATATGTGGTGTGTATACTACATGTTGGTGATGAATCCAAACCAAATTGAACAGTATGGGCGCAAGGCACCTCGGTCAGAACGTTCCTGGTCCTAAAGCTCTGATTATCGACTGCGCATGCCCAAATGATGACGCGATGACGGGCCAGCAATACCACGATCAGGTCGGAGTGGCAGTTATAGCCAACTTACGCCCAAGACTTGCGGGCGTTCTTGAAGTTTCGCGAACATGAATTTCACGGATTCCCGATTTCGTGGTCGGAGTAGTCATTCAGATTTATTGCCCCTAGATCAGTTTTGGGCAGTAAAGTAGTCAAGACAAAGTCTAGAATAGAAAGTCGCGCAGTTACCGCAGTGCCATTGTGCCAGTCCAAAAGAAAGGAAGAAAGAAAGAAAGTCGTGGATTTAGATTACTAGACTATACACCGAGGGTAACTAGATGTAGGCATTATCATCTAGATCTATCTACTTGCTGCTAATGTGAATCTGGCCGCAGGCGCCTGCATGGCGGTCCGGAGTTTTCAACAGATTCACTCTCCTCTCTTTCCCGCTTCAATGTCCAGGAAAAGGATGCTGATACTACACTGGCGTCTCCCTGAGGAGCTACCGACATGGATATTGGTATATCAATAGCGGGCCTGGGCCTGGTAGGCCCACCACTCCCAAGCTTTGCCTGCTCCATCAACTTGAAATCTGTTTCTGTCAGTATTTGCCCTTGAAAAATTCTACCCATATGTGTTTCCGAAAAGGATAAGCCTCTCCTGCGGATGAGAAGTAACCTCAACACTGATGGCAGAGGCGAATCTACAAGGGCACTATCAAGCTCTTGCAGGACACCAGCAGTAATTTGATTGCGCCGAACTGCCGTGCCAACATTCTTCGGCAAATCTTGACTTCTAATGCGAAGGAAAGAACACAATCGGAGGTATGAATCGTAATCACTTAGATAGAGCTCCCCAGCGAAGATGTTGAGCTGATCCATGAGGTGTAGAGGTGGATTCCAGTTGTGGGGAGTGGATGGGATCGAGTAAAACATGAGATTGTCAGGCCTCATGCGCTCGGATATGCGGGGGGTATACACATGGAGGTGAACGCGATTGCTGACCCTAATGTCCGGCAACAAGCGATCAACTTCATATGGGCTCAGAAGCACGAGGATTTGGTTACAATCCCACTTCCCAGAGAGAACCCACTGGACAGACCGAAGATATGGGTCCATGGTCTTCCCTTGACACAGTGAAGGGTGAACTCGGACTGTCTTACAAAAGTCTGAGGTTGCCAAGATGAATGAAGTCCAGCCATGTAGTTCACTGGTAGCAGCAGAACTGCCGACGAGAGCCGCAGAGAGGGGGTGGAATGCAGTTCCCTTGTAGATTGAAGGAATGACTCCGGTCTGCACAAAAGCAGTGACATCCGGATGAAGCATATGTTCCACCGGTGTTACATCTTGCGGTAGTTTTCGCACCTCTCGCTCCCGTTCGATCTCACGGCTAACTTCCCTCTCTTGTTCTTCCTCCATCTCCGTGTCCGAAATCTGCAGAACCCCGAGGTCCATGCAGTGTTGCAGAATCTCTGGATGAGCATACATGACTGATGGACAATTTTGGGCGCTCTTGGGTTGGAATGGTGCATAAAGATTGGTCAAAGATTTGAGTTCAGGTTGAAGCCACGTATCTACTAATTCCTCTGGGCCAAGTTCGTCCGCACAAAAACGGGTCCAAGCACTGTATCGGTGGTCATGGTTGATGCCCTGCTGCGCCCAATAAGGAGCCCGGTACTGGATATCAGCCCATGTCTCATTTATTGACCAATGCAGGATGTCCGTTATAATAACCGGGGAATTTGGATCTTCCTTTGCGGCAACAGTGCGGATTTTCCGATCGACTTCGAGAGGAGCGAGGAACATGATAGAATGCCCCTGACCAAGCTTGCGCATCCGCATGCAACCTACATGCCAAACATCATGAGCCCACAGACTGAACCACACAACATTAGTTTCATACCTTGAATTAAACGATCTTTTGTAACCTGGGGTCCTAGCGTGACTGCGGCTCGACAGCCGTGGGGGAGCGCCAGGTCGGTGCCCCGCGTGTGGGCTTCATCCAAGTAGACAACGCAACGCTCAAGCTTCTGAGCAAATGGCGACGACAGCAAGGGCCGGCTGGCACCATCTTTGGTGAGTACCATTGGTTCATCGCCTTCGTTGAAATAGACGGCTCCATCGGAATCCAAACTGACGGCTAACCATGCTTTAGCGAGCAGGTAATTAGACAGGCCTATTATCTGTGCACCAACATCGAGAAGAACACGAATCCGGGGCTGCTGTTCAACCACTATTCTGAGAAGCCCAGGAATGGTTTGTCGCTCGCCATTCGGATGAGATATTAGCATGTAGAAATCGTTTTCGGGTTGGAGAAGAGAGGACAGTACTCTCGCATTGCTTCCCTGCTGATGCTCGAGGTTTTGTTGTGTGATGGATGTCGGTAATAAATACTGGCCGTCATTCGTGCCCGAAAGGCCTGATATCGCAGTCAGTTGAGCCATGCAATCCAACGACAAAAAGTAGTATACCGGTTATCGGTCGTTCTCGTGCCTCCACTAAATCCCAACTAGTTCCAACAAGTTTTTGAGGAAACTCCACCGCCTCCTCCGGGAACACAACGCGAGAAAGGTAGAAATCTACTGCTCCTTGATTTCTGGAAAAAAGCGGATATATGTACTTATCCCATTCGACGGATGAGTTGATTTTAAGATCGCTGAGGTCCCGGATAGCCTCTGGTACCTCGCCGGATTCATAATCTTGGAGCCAACTTGCATATTCCGTGGAGGGATCATCTTGTTCATGGAGAATTCCGAATGAAACCCTCAACTGCTCTTCAGTGAGGCCGCCATAGTAGTAGGACAAACATGTGAGTATGATTGCGAGATCTGGATGTCCGAACTCGGCCCTTGGGGCAGGTACATCTTTAGCGCGATATGGAACGGCAAGTTTAGTTCGAGCCGGTGAAAGACCATAGTCGACTCGCCACCTCCGCTGCGCGAGAGCAAACAAAAGGACATTACAAGCCAAGAGGCCACGGACGAGTAATAATCCATCCCAGATGCTACCATTCCGGGCATGTTCCTCCACGAATTTTGCTTTTTGTAGCGGCACGTCCTTGAAAGATATGAAATCACGAATTGCGGCTTGAAGTCGTCTGTCGTGACGAATATTTCGAAGACTAAAACTAGTGAGGTGTCCGGCCATGACGTCCTCGACAATGAGCGAGATCAGGCGTCGACTGGCATCGGAAGCGGACAGAATGCGAATGCGCGGGAATGATCCGGATGTATTGCGTTCGTACTCCACAGCGTGGGGGAGGTCTTGAGAAAGGGAGAGGGCATGTTTCCTCAGCAACCTGAGTACCTGCTGAATGATAACCCATCGATCAGGGGATCCTTCTACGGCTTGATGAGCGCCGATGGTGTACATTAACTGGAAGCGAGGATGAAGTATGTCATCACTCTCATCCAGGATATCCCGAGCATGCGAATGGATCCATCGCTGGAGCTCCAGTAGCAGAAGCGCATCACTTGAACCCTCGTGCAAGTGCCGTGTTCCGTGCGATGGCCGGCGCTCCATGCTGATTAACCTGAGAGATAAGACGTGCTCAGGCTGGACCACCAGAACCCCACGTTTGCAAACGCATTCGGACAGAAGCTCGCAGATCATTTGGATTTTGCGTTCACGACATTCGTCGGTGATGGACCCTCGGGAAAAGGGTAGGTGATAAATTGGCCTATTCACAAGCCCCCCCAGACGACAAGTTAGTAATTGAAACATCTGGACTGTCAACGCTTTTGGGACAATAACTCGGAGAAGTTGATTGCCGTCCGCGAGGGTTGCAGCAGATATTGGCAGGATGACAGAAGACTTTCCTTCCCCCATGTTGACTTGGACGGTGATATTTTGCTTGCGAGATGGATATATCATGTTCATTGCGGCATCGGCCTGGCTACTGCGAATAAGAAAGTTTCCTTGCACCTATCGAATGAGCAAACTTGAGCCACGGTAATGCTCATTCATGGCCACCCACCTGGATCAATAGCCAGTCTGGATACTCCTCGGCATTCCAGCCTTCGCATCCCATATTTTCCAAATCTCTCGACAATTCTTCCTCCAGGTTCTCTAGCGCAAACTGAAGAAGTCTTCGAGAACGTTGGAGTTCAACAAGGAGTAGCGCAAGTGAGACCAGACATTTTTTCCAATCACACGAGATTCTGACGGTTGCGGTAGAGGCAAGACATTGGAAGAGAGCACCCGGTGTTATGTCGGGCCATTGAGCTGAACGTCGGAGAGCTTGCGCAAGAGGGTTGTCTGATGGACAAAGTTCATCCTTCAGCTTTGAGAGACTGGCGGAGTAACGGTCTTTGCACTCCGCGTAGTGCTTCCGAAGCTCCGCAACAGAAGGTCTCCCCGCTCCTCTGTGCAGCGCGCGAGGCAATTCGCGAGCATACCGTGCACTGGCATGAAGATGGGTGATGTACTGTTTCTGGAATGTTGGGTCCGCCTCGTTCATCCGGAGAGAAGCAAATAATTCATTCAATCTATGGGTGCCCTCTGAATGGGACGAAAGCGTGGTACTTATTCGAGCCGTTCCCGACCACTGGGGTTCCAATTGGCTTGGGGATGGCAGTTCTGGTGGTATACACTCGTCAAATAATTGGTCCAATGTGACCGGCCAATGGTGAGCCCGAGGAGGTGGATCGGAAGTTAGTGGTGGCAGCTGGAGTGTGCTGGGGGGGATATGAAGTTCCGTAAGGCGACCAGTGAGATCCTCTTTGAGCATATTATTGGAATAACACTCAGAAATGAGAGGCCCCAGATTGGCTTTCAACTTTTTCCTGTTGTACAAATGTGCGCTGGGAAGTATGGCCGCGGGTACGTCTCTGAACGGCCAAGCTGCAATCAATAATTCCACGTCGGGGCGCGTATCATGGTCGGGTTGTAGTCCAGGGGCGGGGAATCGAGCATTGTTGCAGCAATCCCGTAAGGCACTGCGTGAAGGACAATATCCGTCCAAAGGCTGGCATTGATCGTAGCGTGGTGGGTTTTCTAACGGGAAACGCTTTGCAAGTGCCACGATTATCGAAAGAAAAGCTGGCTCATATTGTTCGACGCAGTACACTGTGGCAGAAAGTAAAAAGAGCAGTCGAAATTGCTGGTGCGTTTTCGTCGCTTCTTGCAGCAGGGCCTCAACCTCGGTGATCGATGGCGGTGGGATTTTAAGATTATTCCGTGGGAAGTCTGTGCTGCACGCCTTTAGATAAGTGTCCAATTGCGTAATTGGTGAAGGAAGATGGTCGGGATCTGGCCATGAATCGTCTGGTACTTCAATATCGTCTCGTGATTTCGGGTCCTTCCTGACTAGCCAGTGGAAAACTGCAAGTGACACAAAGCGCACAAGATCCTCCGTCTCTGATAATTTTGGGGTGTGGTCTCCTTCAACTGGCTTCTTTGCTCGTCCCATAAACTCGGGTGAAAACAAGTAGGCTGTTTGTAGGGCATTGGGTATGTCCAGCTTGGGACGATCAGGTGGATAAGGTAAGAGGCCACGGAGAAAGCCCTCTCTGTGGATGCAATACTCGATCTCTTCCATGGCGAACTTGAGTTGAGGATACATCCCATAATCAGACGATAGCGGGAATTGAACCTCTTCAGTGCTGTCGAGTTTCATGATTGATCGACAATCAGCTGACTGCAAGACGCGCAATGCCTCCTGGACCCCCGTCCTACATGTCAATGGGTCGGGCATCCAATCGATGCTAGTCTGGGCATGCAAATAAGCGAGGTATAATTTGCTCCTCCAGCTTTCGTTGCCTGCCAAGCACTGCAGCTCTGTGTCAACACGATAGGTATGGTATGTGATGGTCTTGCTAGCAAGTGTGGCCGTGATTGCGTCGACGGTAATGCGAACGTGTTGACCCCGCTGTTCCCGGGACACCCGACCGTCCGGTGTGATGACGCGCCTGTGGACGAACTGTCCAATCTGAACACTAGGTCTGAGAACCAGCTTGTGCTCTAGACCAAAAAAAGTTCCAATACATTGATTCTCGTCATAGACCATGTTCCTGAAGTCACGAGACTCGAGTTCTTCGTTCCCATTCACGAAAAAAGAAAGGCCATAGCGGGCCAAGTCTACCGACAAAGAGAGCCGGGATTGTGGGCCGTCGACAGGAAATGTGGTAATTATGAGATTATCAGAGACGTCTAGACGTTCAAGTCGACTCGAAACCATTTCGTGGGTTGAGCTGCGGGGATCCACAAGCCACTGGGAACCTTTGTACATGCGATACGGCTCCGATCGACAGTCGATCCTCCAATTTTCTGAGGATGACTCCCATAGCTTTTCGAGCGGGCGGACCTCGACGATGGATGTCGACAGGTTGAGCCAATGAATATAATTGCTGATGAAGTTCGTTGGAAGATCTCCTTTAAGTTTGTCCTGGGGAATTACCTGCAGGACGTCGCCTGCATCTTTGTGCTGCGCTTGAATGACAATGTCGTCATCCTGCAGCGCAAAATGTACCTACAGGTCTGTTCAGAAATTTATATTCGTAGGCTCCGAAGCACTCACTCGATGCTCGCAAATTTCTGCCAGCGTGGAAAAGTCCATTCCGGGTAGATCAGAAGAAACGACAAGGAAACGTTGCTAGAAGAATATAATTGTCAGCTTGGATCTTAGGCGCCAATATGCACATACGTCTCCAAAAATCAGTCTGTACGTCGGCTGGCTCATAACCTTGTCCGGCAGTCCGTCGATCGGTGTACCGTCGATCAAAAGTGTCCCATCAAGCAAATTCAGATGAATTATTTGGGACCGCCTGGTTTGAGTGGCCGAAGTCTTAGATGTGAGCCAGTGAGAATATGGATGTGGCAATGACTGCCATGCTTGCGGGTACGGGCGATATCCGGGCCAAACACTCTGAACTGCGAGGTCGATTCCTCTGTGCGACATGTCCCCCTGGAGAACTTTCCTTAATATCCCTTCAAGAAACAGTGAATGACGATGGTCTCTCTCAAGGAGCAATCGCGAATACTCAGATATGTCTAGCAAATGGGATAAGTTGCCAGTGAGCGACACAACGGTAAGTCGTAAGCTTGAACACACCTTTGAATCCGAGAGGGTAGTTTGCGCGGATAAGGATGGCACAAAACAGGAGAGCGCCGACATCCTCTGCAGATTGGACAAGCTTGGGGGCTGCAACGGGGCCAACATCAAACGTACTTCGACAAGTGGCGGCCATGTCCCTTAGAATATTTTTCCGTTCGGTGTTCATTGGCGCTGTCATAAGATCGTACGACAGCTCCTCAGCCCAATGAAGGGTCCTCCTCCGAACACGCTGCAGAAGCCCAATAGCCTGCTCCGAGACGTCTTCACAAGGGCTTGATGCAAGTAAACGGGTAAGCAACAAGGAGATAGTGCTCATCATTACCGCCTCCTGTGAGTGGACAGCGACTTCAACAATTAGATTCTCGAGCTCCTCCAGAAAGACGTAACAGAAAGAAGGGTTCTGAAGATCGTTATGCCAGCTCCACTCGCTTGTATTCGGAGAAAACGGCCCAACTTGCAATGCCGCCTTGGAGATTAGGAAATAAACATCATGGCGACGGAAATTGAGGGATCTAGTCCGCAATCCTTGCAAAATATTGATCCATTGGAGGGAGCCACCGCTTCGCAAATGTCCAAAGGCAATGAATTCCTGCGGAGACAGATCACCAGGACATTCCGATTGAGCGGCCAAAACATCATTGGGGGTGTGAGAAGTGCCATTGATGTATACCGCCAACGACTTGCTCTGTGGACAGCGGTAATGTAAAAAACGATGATATCCTGTGACATGGCGAGATGTTTCATCCTGCGGTGGCGGAGGGTCTTCGGCATGGCAAACAAAATAGACATGGCCATGCCACGCAGTGTGTTTCTTGACAAGGCAAGATTTTAGATGCGTGAGCTCGGCAAGTAAAATGGTATGGACAGGATCCAGGGAGGGAGGAGCGATATTTAGCAGATGGGAAGTCCCATGTGCCCACATACGAAGGAATTGGGGGCACTCAAGTTCAAAAGCGGCGATAATCCGTCGCTGGTGCATGGTCATGGCGATTTCCTGTGGAGTCGCGTCCCCTTCGAGTCCCATGTAACGCAGAAAATTTTCAGAACCAGCATAAGATGATGAGGAGCTGCTGTCGTAGACAGTAGTGAAGAGGGTGCCTGTCCATTCCAGTGACAAAGCACGGTTGTCCGGGCGAAAGCAAGTGTGTCGGGTGGAAAGGTATTCATACGTACGATAGAAGCGGTGGAGCTTCACAGTTTCACAGAATAGTGGCATATGCAAGAGTTCTTCTAGAACCACAGGACAGTACCTGGAAAGTGCCATCATGGGAAGCCTCTGAACAACTAATTTGTCAAGTGCGATCCAAAGCTCGACCCCTGTCAAGAGCATGATGGACACGTGCTCGGGGTTGTGCTTGTATGTATCCCGTGCATGCGACAAATAGTTATTCATTAAGGTCACAAGTCGGCTGCATGCCTCTTCTACTGATGTGACGCGAGCAACCCAGTTATCAAGCTCCCACTCCACTGCGAGTTCAACGTCATACAGGGTGACGTAGGGGTCGGCATGGTATGATGGTCCAAACATTGCCGGTGACAAAAGGAAGTCATAGAGAGTGTGCCGAGGGGTAAATTTTGGGATAAACTGAGGATAGAAATTGGACTTGAGTGCTTGCGAGGCATGGTTTGCGAGGGAGCGGCTGATGAACTCTTTGCTCCCGAGAAGCAGTAGTTGAGTGTCTTCACTGAAGTTTAGATAGGGGGAATTCCACAATGCAGATGTGGACCGTGGAACTTGTATTTCTTTCCATCGCATTTCAAGAGTTCCTCGAAGAGAGGCGTCGGTCGTTAGCAGAAGAAGGTCCGAGCTTCGCCAAGCGCCGCAGAATTTTGGTTGATACTGCGTGTATTACATGACTAGAAAGATTCGCAGCCATGGCGCCGTTGGCGAGGTTGCACATCAAGTGCAGCATGAACATCTTGTGACGGACATGCCCAACACTACTGTGACCGAGGGATGTCTGTATAGCGATCTTAACCAGAAGCCAAGGGGAGGGGGTATGCGAGAGCTGAAGTTTGGTAGCGATATGAGGAACCTCTACACTGTAACCAATGCCTCGTAGGATGCTAGTAAGAAGATCAAGTGTGGTCCTGGAGACACTACTCGACAGCAGGACATCGTTACGAAGCAACAGGTTGGCGAGTTCTAATTGGAAGGATTGGTGACCAAACACCTCGTTGGGAATCGCGATGGCCTGTACCGGCCATGAACCCTCAAGCTTCCAGTACAGGGGTGCCTGAAAAATCTGACACAGCGTGCAAGGGTCACTCTTCGTGAGAGTAACCGCAGCTCCTTGGAATCGATTGAGAAAGATGAGAGTTTCTGTGGCTTATGAGATGGGCATGCAAGGTGACTGAAAACACACCTCCTGCTTCTAACCCGCGGAGCTGCGAAACGACCTGGTCCAAAGTAGGCCAAGTCCTGAGGAACGCCTCCAAGTTGTCTAGCATTTTTGTGATACAGTGCCACCGATCCTTGAGGGCATCATCAACGATGTCATTGTGGGCTACATGAGCAGCAGCGCACACATGAGCTAGCCACTCGGCGTGGTTCTTCACAGAATGATGTTGGAGGGTAGATCCATTGCGATCTGGAGGGGGGGTAAACACATGCCAAATAGCATACTCAAACGCAACGGAGGATTTCCACTGCTCCCTCTCAAATTCGGGAAGGTCGCAACTAGCAAGTGTGGCAGACATCGAATGGCTGATCGTGACCTGCCACTGGCTGAACTACTGAGAAGGTTGAAACGGATGAAGCGGGACTCGGAAGCAAGCACGAAGTTTGGAGCCAGGATTCAGAAGGCTCAGTCTTGATGCTCAATGCAACAGCAAAGAGAAACCGCATCAAGATTCAACGAGCGCTACAGACGATCATCGGTTGGCGGTGCCGGGCGGCCGCAACTCGGAAAAGCCCGATCCCGCACAAATCCGGCATGATTCACGGTCTATCCAAGTTCGTCGAGGATATCAACCACTTGCCATCGAAACCAAATATCGGTAGAACACATCAGGGCCAGACCGGCTGTACTATCGATATCGATGTCGACGCCGAATCAATGGCCTGCCTCGTGCGCAGCATCGGGGCCGGCACGTGCTCATTTACACTTGGGTACCCTTGATATTTTACATCATAGACAGGCTGGCCCCGAACTACTTAGCCGGAACACGCCTCTCGAAAGCCCTCCAGCCTCTTGACTCCGACCACCACTCGAGTCTGTTTCCTTGTGTTCTCCAGTGCAAAGACAATGAGTGTAGCTGCAGAGCCTGCGGTCGTCCAACACCCCGTCGAAGACGTGTCCCAATCCCAGTTGGCACCCAGTTCGGCTGGCCATCCATCTCCTCACCCGTTCGATGTTCCCCCCGAGAAGCTCAACCCACAGGTCAGGGCTGAACCAGAGCCATCATTGCCCAGTCATCCAGAGGCGCTTTCGTTTCGCGAGCCCCACCAGGAATCTCCGGCACAGTTGCCCGAGAACCTGTCAGCATCTGTCAAGGTGGTCAATGCATCTGGAACGATGAATGTCGGTTGACCAGAGTCTTCTTTCCAGGGAGAGGGCAAAGTCCTAGACCACAAAATTACCGCTGTCGAGGCCCCACCAGATGAAATATCGAATGAGGCATTATTTGCCAGCCTAAGAGGCGTCCCTTCCGAGCTAATGGGAAACCCGTTATCCCTAGAGAGAGAACTGCACTCGTACCGGAAACTCGAACAGGAATATCTAGCACACCTGGAAAGCAAACGTTCAGCATCTGCAAAGGTGATCCGTCCATCTGGCGTGATGAATGCAGGTTAACTCGACTTTTCAGGGGAAGGGCAAAGCCCGGGACCACACAATCCCCTCTGTCGAGGATGTGCCGGACGAAGTATTGAACGAGGCCTTTCCTGCAGGCCAGCTGATGGCAGACTCGTTATCCCGGTCGAGTCGTCTAGAGAGAGAACTGTATTCGTATCAGAAGCTCGAACAGGAATATCTAGCACGCTTGGAGAGTAAACGTTCAACATCTGCAAAGGTGATCCGTCCGTCTGGCATCATGAGTGTGGGCTGACCCGAGTTTTCTTCCCAGGGGAAAGGCAAGGCCCGGGATATTCCCTCTTTTGAGGATGAAGTGCCGAACGAGGCCTTTCCTGCCAGCATAAGAGACATCCCTCCCGAGCTAATGTGTGACTCGTTATCCCTATCGAATCGTCTAGAAAGAGAATTACTCTCGTATCAGAAACTTGAACAAGAACTTGTGGCGCGCTTGGAAAGTAAACATTCAGCGTCTGCAAAGGTGATCCATGATCGATTCGGTATGATACATACAAGCTAATAATTTTCCCAGGGAAAGGGCAAGGCCCGGGAGGACAATATCCCCTCCGTCGAGAACATGATGAATATGCCGGATGACGCATTGGGCGGTTCCTCACCTGGCCTGGGAGATTTTCCTCCCAGCCTGATTGGCGAGCCGTCGTTGCTGTCCCGTCAACTTGAGGAAGAAGTGTTCTACTATCGGGCGCTAGAACAGGAACTGCTCGCGCGCTTGAACAAACAACCTTCGACGTCTGCCAAGGTGATCCATGACCCTGATATGACGAATGCCAGCTGATATTCTTCTCAGGGAAGGGTCCGGGGCTACGCAACTCCCCTCGCTGGGGACATTACCAACATGCCGGATGAAGCCATGAACGACGCCTTCCCAGACCTGAAATACAATCCTTCGGGCCTGCACGGCTGGCCGTCCGGCCTGAGCAGTAGTCTGGACAGAGAATTATTCTCGAGTCGGGAGCTCGACCACGAACTAATGGCGTACTTGTGTAACGACCCGTCCACGTCTAGCAAGGTGATCCATGATCAACTCCGTTATGAATACAGGCCGAGCAAGGCATTCCCAGGCATGAGATATACCACCGACGCGATCGGCACATTGGCCGTGGCGGGACCGTCATCGCAGCCCATGCGTTCGCGGTGTGATCCGCTCTCGCATCACAGGCTCGACCGTCTAGCGAAACTAGGCGGCAAACCGTCCACGCCCCTCAAGGTCATCTCTCCATCTGCCAGTGTTGTCATGAGCGCAGGCTGACCTTTTTTTCTTTTTTTTTGTAGGGCTACAAACCGCTCTCAGTCGAAGACTTTGTCGTGTTACCGCCTGATGCGCACAACGAGGCGATCCTGAGAGACTCTCGCCGCATGTCGAAACACTGGAACGTGCTGGCGGCCAAACGCGTTCTGAAAAAGGCCAAAAAGCACGGTGGTGACGTCAAGGCGGCGACGTCGGCGTACGAGCTGCACCTCGCAGAGTACAGGGCGTTTGATAAAGACTTTGAGGCGTGGAAGACGGACGTGATCGAGGGCAGGTTCGTGCCGCCGCCGGGCTACGATGGCTATGACATGGAGAAGCTGGATGCGCGGCTGGATCGGCTGGAGGACGAGCTGGACATGGCTGTACGTCTCCAACTCAAGAAGCAGCGCGCGGAGGGTGGGCCCTCGGGCGACGACACTGTCATGGCGGACCCGTGATTGGGATAGGTGGCAGGGCTGGCACTGGGATTCTTGTGATGGTTGGATTCGTATTCATCCGGTTCGTTCTTGTGTATGGGTCCGTGGGATCGAAACGCGGTCGGGCTAAGGGCGTTTAGCACGTGGGTTGTAGCAGGTACTACTTGACAATGCAAACGTCGTATTTTGTGAATGTATGACGGCTGGATCTAGCTCACTACTTGTCGAGCAACAGCCATGAGCTCAGTTCCGGAACCCACGATCGTCGATCAGCCCATTGGGTAGGGTGAAACAAAACCCGTCCTCACTTTCCGACCATCCACACGAGCCGCTTTTTTCGGGGCTCCGAGTGCAAAGCGTGCGCGGGGGCAGATGTTCAACACACCGACCTCTCTCCCGAAGGTGACCCCATCGATGTGATGGAACGGACGCAGGTTGACCTCGATGCGACAGGGTCGCCAAACCCTTAGCATCCAAGACATGGCGCTCCTGCCGTACGACACACTGAGCGACGCCGTCCTGAAAGACCCTCGCCGTATCGCGGCAGAGCCGGGCGTCGGAGGCGAAAGCACGCCTCAAAGAAGCCAAGCGGTAAGCCAAGGTGGCGCGCCTGACCACGCTTGCCGAGCACGAGGCGCCGGAAAAGGCGTTTGAAGCGTGGAAGACGGTCGCGATCCGACTCAAGACCGCACGGGCAGAGGGAGGATAAGCAGAGCCTGATGATTTGGCGGGAGACGTGTCAGCACGCCTCCATCTATATGACCAGCTCCAAGTCTTCAAGGGCGGTCCGCCGTCGCGAGAAGAGGGTTCGCCTGGCGACGAAACTGTCATACTCAGGGGGGGAGGCAACCTCGGGCAGGAGTCGAGGTGCAGTGATGGATGTGTGTTTGGAAAGCGGTAGAACGCAAGCAAACCACGGATCAGAGCCTCAAGGTTCACAAAACATGGCATGGACTGAGCCTGTGCTGTGCACATGTCAATTACAGCAGTTGATTAGCATCGGTTTTATTTCCATACGACCAACGACAGCATACATCTCTGGCACCAGAAACAATGAGCCCACGAGCAGACTCCAAAGAAAGAAAAAAACTCACAAGAGCAGACCATCACCGCGCCCGACAGACCACTTCGCCGTCCAATCCGAGCGTGACCGCCTCCCTCGCCTCGAGCCACTCGTGCTCCCCGCGCCCGGTCCGGACGACGGCGATCTCGCCCATCCCGAGGGGCTTGATGGTCTGCGCCCGACGCCCGCTGCATATGCGGCGTATCTCGCCTGCGTCCATGAACACACGACGGCTGGGCCGGCTGACGAGGCTCATGTCCGCGAGCACGGGGCGGTCGTCGCGGTACTTGAGCTCGGCCCAGATGCGGCGCTGGGGGTCCGGGACGCGCAGGAAGTGGTCGGGGTTGGGGGACGCGAGGGTGCCGCGGGTGATGGAGGTGAGGAAGCCGGCGCGGAGGAGGATGGAGAGGATGGCGAGGTTTTGTTTGGAGTGCTCGACGGCGAGGTAGCGGTGTCGCGCCCGGAAGGCGTTTTGGACGCGCGCGCAGAGGTCAAACGGGAGCGGCATGGAAAATGTGGGCGGGCTCAGCAAGGGCGTGGATTATTATGTAACACTCCGCTAGTCGTACACTGGACTTTGAATCACTACAGAACCGACGATCACCCAACATTCCGGCTTCGTCTCGACCGATGCACCGTCGCCGACCGCTCCAGACTCGACTTGAGCGACTTGATCGTCTGCACGATCTCCGCTGTGCGAGGGGGTCAGCAACACCAGACCCCTCGAGCGCCGACCTCACCTGCGAGCTTGGCCGTGTCCGCCTCAAAGTCGTACCGCTTGTTCCGGCTGTCGCGCTGCACGACGACCTTGAAGAGCGTCGACGTCTTTTGGGACTGCTGGCATACCAGCACGCTCTTGATGTGGAACGAGAGCGTCTTGCCGCTGTCAAACACGGCCTTGGCCTTGTTGGCCGATGGCATGATCTGGGCCCGAGG
>JBBPKG010000014.1:94214-118517 GCA_038089115.1 Fistulinella cinereoalba | reverse complement strand
CGGGGCCGGGGCCGGGGCCGGGGGCGGGGGCGGGGGATGGCGGGCGGGCGGGCGCGTGGCATGGGGATACGGCCGGGGGGTGCGTTGGGGGTAGAGGCGGGGGTCGAACTGGCTGGCGGGGAGTGTTGCGGAGCGGTGTCGGCGGGGGTCAGGCTCATAGGCCCTGTCTGCGGGGGGCCGTGTGGACATGCAGCAAGAGCAAGTGGGAAATTTGATTCGACTACTATTAGGGTACATGTGTGCCAAGCACGCGCCGTCGGACTGCACTGCGCGGCGGGGTGCGGGCCCGGCGGTGTCGGCTGGGCGGCTCCAGGACGGATGCCGCGATGCCGACGCGATCTCACACGACATTGACTCACAACCGGCGGTGGCGGGCGGCGGGGCCGCGCTGCCGGGCCATCCAAGGAATCGTGTGCCGCGACGGGTCCAACCCGCGCGCTTATGTAGCTTGGGCGGGGGGGTTGCTTATCCAATCCATGTGCCCGCGCGATTTCCCACCGACTTTGTCACCGCGATAATATCCTGCGAGGCCCGTCGACGCCCCGCACCCTGCCCACGCCCTGCCCCGACCCCCGACCCCGCCCCCGGACATCCCCGTCTGCACCCCCCGATCCCCCGCGCACCCCGCTCACGACCCCCAGACCCCGCCATGGACATCGTCGACGAAAAACTCAACGGTGCGCCACCCATGGAGATCGTCGACGACGTCGTCTCCGTCCGTGATCGTCAGCCCTCTCCCCTTCCCCCCGTCCCCGCCCTCACCCCCCCACAGACGACGCTTTCGCCGCCAAGCACATGCCCGACCTCGGCCACGATGTCAAGGATTTCAAGGTCTACACCTGGCGTCTCTCCAACTGGAAGAAGCTCGAGAAGAAGATCACCAGCCCCGAGTTCGACTGCGGCGGCCACAGATGGTCCCTCTCTCCCTCCCCTCCCCGCCCTATCAGCTCACTCCATTCGCAGGCGCATCCTTCTCTTCCCCTTCGGCAACTCAAACGCCCCCCCAAACGACACCGTCTCTGTCTATCTCGACTACGCCGATCCCAAAAAGTCTCCAGAGGGCTGGCACGCCTGCGCCCAGTTCGCCCTCGTCATCTCCAACGTCCATGACCCCACCATCTATACCGTCAGCCGTGAGTCCCCCTCTCCCCCCCTCTCCCTCTCTTCATCCTTCTTCTCTGCAAGACGCCCACCATCGCTTCATTGCCGAGGAGTGCGATTGGGGCTTTACCCGCTTCAGCGAGCTCCGCAAGCTCTTCAACATCCAGGAGGGTCATCTCCGTCCCACCATCGAAGACGAATCCGCCGATGTCACCGTATACGTCCGTGTCCTCGAGGACCCGACCGGCGTCTTGTGGCACAACTTTGTCAAGTATTCTTGCCTCCTTTGTTTCCATTCTCTCCCTCACCCCCACTCTACAGCTACGATTCAAAGAAGGAGACCGGCTATGTTGGCTTGAAAAACCAGGGCGCAACGTGCTACATGAACTCCCTCCTCCAATCCCTCTTCTGCACCCGCTATTTCAGAAAGGCATGTCCCGGTGGCGCAAAATCACCCCTTGCTCACATCAGCATTAGGCGGTGTACCAAATCCCGACAGAGGACGAACACCCCACCGAGAGCGTCTCCCTTGCATTGCAACGCGTCTTTTACCACCTTCAGACATCAGATCAGCCTGTTGGTATGTATCCAATCCTCCTCCTCCTCGCCCTCTTCACCGTACACAGGCACAACCGAGTTGACAAAGTCCTTTGGCTGGAAGTCCAATGACTCCTTTTATCAACATGACGTCCAAGAATTCAACAGAGTGTTGCAGGACAACTTGGAGTCCAAAATGAAGGTCCGTTGCCCTCCCCCGCTCATGTCTTGTCTCACCATCATCCAGGGAACTCAAGCAGAGGGCGCTATCGCCAAGCTCTTTGTCGGAAAAATGAAGAGCTACATCAAGTGCGTCAACGTCGATTACGAGTCCTCAAAGACCGAAGAGTTCAAGGGTTCGTCCCCTTGATCATTCTCGTCCCTTCCCTCAACATGTCCTGTAGACATCCAACTAAACGTCAAGGGCATGAAAAACCTCTACGAATCTTTCAAGTATTTTGTGGCCGTCGAAATGATGGAAGGCGAGAACAAGTACCACGCAGAGGGCTATGGCCTCCAGGACGCCAAAAAGGGCTTCGTGTTCGAGTCTTTCCCTCCTGTGCTTCATCTTCAACTCAAACGCTTCGAGTATGACATTCAACGTGACGCCATGGTCAAGGTCGGTTTGTATTAACTACATCCTGGCTCTTGCTCATTCGTCTTCCTTGCAGATAAACGATCGTCACGAATTCCCTTTTGAAATCGATCTTGGAGAATTTATCGATGAAGGCCCTACAAAGTCTGAAAACTGGGTGTATAAACTCCACGGCGTATTGGTGCATTCCGGTGACGTGAACGGCGGGCATTACTTTGCCCTGATTAAGCCAGACCGGGAAACGAGATGGCTCAAGTTTGACGATGATCGTGTGACTCCTGTGACTGACCGCGAAGTGCTGGAGGAGAATTATGGTGGCGAACCTTTGAACGGCATTCCACAGCCTTTGCAGCGCAATCAGGTCCGTGCCATGAAGCGATTCACGAACGCATACATGTTGGTATACGTCCGCGAAATGGCTATCGACGAGATACTAGCTCCCTTCAAAGACGAGGATACACCAACTCATCTTAGTATGCTATTTTTTCAACTTTTTCATTCATGCATTGACTTGAGCCCAGAACGTAGACTTGATGAGGAGCGTCTCCAAATCGAGGCCAAAAAGAGAGAACGAGAGGAGCAACATTTGTTCTTGACTGCCAAGGTCATCACTGATGAAACATTTGCGCACCATGAAGGCTTCGATCTTGCCACCTTTGACGAAAAACATTGGCCTCCTTCGGACCTTCCTAGCTTCCGCGTGCTCAAGCAGGAGACATACAATATGTTCAAGTCACGCGTTGCTAGTCATTTTAATCTTCCGGAAAACAAGGTTCGGTTGTGGGTTCTAGTCAACCGACAGAACAAAACAGTTCGACCCGACACTCATATCCCGGAGAATGAACCTACACTGAGTCCGTCCGTTGCCCTTGGACTCCACAACTGGCTGATTCTGCCCCGTAGCCGTTGAAGTCATTCGTAACAACATGGCCGCAAGACAAAATGATTTACGCCTCTATCTCGATGTGATACCCGACCCAGCCAAGGTATGCCTATCACCCCTGTTACTCTATCTGGACTTAACATGCCGTCATCAGCCCGATCCCCCTGCAGGCTCAATCATGGTCTTTTTGAAACACTTTGACACGTCAAAACAAACCCTATATGGCGTTGGCAAAGTGTATGTTTCTCGCAATAGCAAAGTGCAAGACCTCATCCCTGTGATCAACGAACGCATGAGATGGACCCCGGGGACTCCCCTAAAGCTGTATGAGGTGCGATCCTCCCTGAGCATCAGATCTCGTCCCAACCACGTTTCGTAGGAAATCAAACCGGGGATGATCGAACTCATGAAGCCGAAGATAACATTTGCCCAGAGTGAGATCCAGGATGGTGATGTCATATGTTTCCAGGTCGATCACTCCGAGAAAGAGTGAGCCTCTTTGAATTCCACTCCGCGAGTCATTGATTTTCCGCATTCTATAGGATCCACGATTTAGATAGCCAAGGGCTCTACTCGAATCCCCTCCAGTTCTATGACTTCTTACAGAACCGTGTAATGATCATCTTCCGTCCAAAGTTGGAGGAACCCGACCATGATCACCCCGAGTTTAGCCTGATATTGAGCAAGAAGCACAACTATGATATCGTGCGATTCTCCTTGATCCGTCTCTCGGAATTATGCTGACACCCGCCAAGATGTCACAAAAAGCTGGCGAATTCCTACGGCACGATCCCATCAAACTGCGCTTCACGACAACGCATGTCACGAACGGCTCTGCCAAGTCTATCCTCAAGCGCTCTCTGAACCAAAGCATAGCGGAAATCATGGGCACGAATTACATCAATCCCACGACATCCGTCATCCTTTACGAGCGGCTGGACGTGAGCATCGTGGAGCTCGAGACGAAGCGAAGTCTGAAGATCATATGGACGGGGATTCACAATCGGGAAGAAGCGGCATATCCGTTCCTGTTGCCCAAGACGAGCATGGTGCACGATCTTGCTGATCACCTTGCCAAACAAGTGACGCTGACGCCTACTGGCACGGGGAAAATACGTGTATTCGAGGTGTCCAAGGACGGAAAGACGCAAAAGGAGTTCACGGGCTCGGAAATGATTGGTAATATTCCTGATCCAGTTGAACTTTATGCAGAGGTGAGTCTAGGCGCGTTCGTTTTGCCTGCAACGTTGTGAACGGGAGATGCGCAGGAAATACCGCAAGAAGAACTGGAGGCTGATGAGCACGAGAAGATCATCAGCGTCTTCCACTTCCAGAAGGAGCTCTCGCGGACACATGGTGTGCCGTTCCGCTTTGTCGTCAAGCCTGTGCGTCGTTGCTATCATTGAATCGCCATGCATCTCAGCCGTTTTTTAGCGCGAGAAGTTTGCAGAGACAAAGAAACGTCTCCAGGCACGAATAGGCGTTTCAGACAAGGATATCACAAAGTACCGATTCGCCCTGATTCAGATATCGACATTCAAGCAACCGACATACATCGAGGATGGTGAGCTATCTCCGCACATCACCGCAGCTGCGTATAACACCTGGATCGCAGATGATATTATTTACGACCACAAGTTCGCACCAGAAGATGTTCTAGGTCTTGATCACGTAGACAAGTCCGGTAAGGCACGAACCGGGACGGGGGAGAAAGCGATTGTGATCAGAGGTTGATGTGTGTAGCTATAAATTTCTTCCGCTTGATTGGATCGTGTTCTTCACGTATGGTCTTTCTAATTTTACACTGTACTCTCAGCTCGCAAGGTCCGCTGGGTGCTCTAACACGTTCGGGCAGGCTGGTCCAACTTTTTTTTTTTTTTGATGCAACATGACGTGTATTAGAACTGGAAGCCATAGGTATCAAGAATGTGCACAACTACTTCCGCTTCTTGTTCTTCTTGGGCTGGAGAGGGTCTGTCAGTGGACATACAGGGAGCTAGGGTCACCTCACAGATTTTGAGGTGATCTGGGGGTTGTCTGCTTCGCCGTCGCTTTTCGCGCTCTCAGCAGGGGCTGGCGGGGTGAGGCCATTGGTGGGTGGGGCAGGTGTGGCAGATGGGCTAGGCGTTGTTGGTAGTGGCAAGGGTATAGGAACAGGAATCGCTTGGCCTTGTCCTTGTGACTGAGCCCTGAGTTGTGCTTGTGCATGCGCTTGCGCGGCTGCGTGTAGAGCGGCTGCTGGT
Source organism: Fistulinella cinereoalba (assembly GCA_038089115.1). Classification (NCBI taxonomy): domain Eukaryota; kingdom Fungi; phylum Basidiomycota; class Agaricomycetes; order Boletales; family Boletaceae; genus Fistulinella; species Fistulinella cinereoalba. Next base: position 113,158 of record JBBPKG010000014.1, on the reverse strand, counting down.
GTGCCGGGCGGAGGTGGAGGGCCCGGCATCACCACCGGTTGCAATGCTGGCAGCTCAACCTTTTGGCCCACTCTGCCATACTTTTGCTCTGCGGCACGTTCAGAGTGAAGAGAACGACGGGAGATACGTGGGCGTCCGTACCTTTGCTCGCTCTCGTCGCCGCTGTAGCATCGAACACGCCACGCATCTTTTCGTTTGCGACGAGCTCGCCGGCAGTTTGGAAGATGATGGTGCCCCAGCCCTCGACAAACGTGTTCGCCTCGGCGACAACCTCCATGATCTCTGCCTCGAGCTCCTTCTCCGCCTGGAGCAGGCTGTTCCAAAGGTCGTCGCCGATGGAGCCCTTTTGGAGGAGGTTCTGGAGTGCAGGCTTGTCCTCGCGGAGCTTGACGACACGGGCGACGTCGGTCATGGCGCGCCGGATGAGCGCGGCCTTGAGCAGCCCGTCATGCACGGGTGGGCCTGTCTTCTGGAGGAGCGTGACATAGACATTGCGCTCGGTATGCGGGGGAAAGTAGGGCGCATAGAGCTTGCCTGCGGGGAGGGATGCGGCGTGAGCGCAGAGGGCCGCAAGTAAGAAAACGAATAGGGCACTTACCTGCGTTGCGTTTGCGGTAAAAGTGGGAGAAGATGAGGAGGCTGGAGAGGACGATGCCGATGTAGAGGACGGGGACGAGCACCGAGGCCATGACGGGGTTGGTAAGTATGTACGACGTGTCCTCCTCGATCGGGCAGCCGAATGGAACCCGGCGGCGCGGCGCCGGAAATGGAAGGATGCCGTCCGGGTGCGGGCGTGATCCGGTTCTGCCCGATTTCTTAAATAAGGTCGTGTTTTGCTCGCCTCGCCTCGCCTCTGATCCGTTATTTTCGCCATGCTCGGTCGCAGTGTTCCTTTTGCTCGGTCGCTCCTCCATACCGCCCCCGCCCGCGTCGGCGCGCGTCGTTGGGCGTCTACCAAGGTGCTCTTCATGCATGTGCTGCCTTGTTGGCTCTGACAGCTCCTGATAGTCTCTGAGACAAGTGTTGGAGGAAGTCATCCCAGCAAAGCAGGAGCAGCTCAAGAAGCTCGTGAGATCCTCTTCTTTCTTGTTCTACTCTAGCATACAGACGTCTTTGCTAGAAAGCCGAGCACAGCCAGACCGTGCTGGGCGAAGTCAAGGTGCGGTCGATTCTACTGTTGCTGCCCGTCCCTTGACGCGTCGTCCAGGTCGAGAACCTCATTGGTGGGATGAGGGGCCTCAAGGCCATGCTCTGGGAGGCGTCGGTCCTCGATGCCAACGAGGTCGGTCGTACGTTCTGATGCATTTCGCTCGAGCCTCAAGTTCGTCTCATCCAGGGCATCCGGTTCCACGGCCTCTCTATCCCTGACTGCCAAAAGGTCCTCCCGCCAGCACGCGGCGGCAAGGAAATGACGGCCGAGAGTATGCTTTGGCTCTTGCTCACGGGCCGGGTGCCGACCCCGGAGGAGTCGTATCAGCTCTCCGCGGAGCTTGCCGAAAAGGGTGAACTGCCTGCCTTTGTGGAGAAATTGATCGATTCGTGCGTGTCTCTCTGACTAGCGTTTGGCAGTCAGTGACGTCATGCATATAGGCTCCCGAGGACACTCCACCCTATGACTCAACTTGGTATGGGTGTTGCTGCATTGAACCATGACAGCCAGTTCCAGGCTGCGTACGAACGTGGAATCAAGAAGAGCGAATACTGGACGTACATGCTCGAGGACTGCATTGATCTTGTTGCCAAGCTGCCCGCCCTGGCCGCCCGCATATACCGAAACGTATACCACCCAGAAAAGGCAATTACCCCGGTTGACAGGAACTTGGACCTTGTTGGTGAGTGTTGGCTTGTTTTATTGCCTTGGAAGATTTGTGACGTGGTGCAGGTAATTACTCGAACATGCTTGGGTTTGGCCACAACGAAAGTCTGACCGAGTACCTTCGTCTGTACATTGCCCTCCACGGTGATCACGAGGGCGGAAATGCTTCTGCGCACACGTCCCGTATGTGTTTCATTTGTAAACACAGAAAACTGCCTGACGTCGTTCTAGACCTCGTGGGTTCTACATTGTCCGACCCTTACATTTCTTACTCTGCTGCACTCTATGCTCTCGCCGGACCTCTCCATGGGTGCGTATTTGTGTAATGCTCGGGTCCAGACTGACCCGGATACCTAGTCTGGCAAATCAAGAGGTATTGAGGTGGCAGATGGCCATGCAGAAGGAAATAGGTGACAACATCAGCCACGAAAACATCAAGGAATATCTTTGGAAGACACTCCGAGGCGGTCAGGTTGTCCCAGGGTATGTCACCAGGAATTTTTCTGGTCAAGGGTCTTACATGTTCTTCAGATACGGACATGGTGTTCTTCGCAATCCTGATCCGAGGTTCATTGCCCTCCTGGACTTCTGCAAGACCCGTCCCGAATTGCAGGCGAGCCCCATGATCCAGCTTGTTCAGAATGTAGGACGCATCGCTAGTGCTTGGATTGTTGCTGACTAGCTTTAGACTGCTGAGGTTGCCCCTGAGGTTTTGAAGGAGCATGGCAAGGTGAGTGAAGGTCTGATTTCCTGAGCCCTACGTAAACTGGCTATTAGACGAAGAATCCCTATCCCAACGTCGACGCTGCGTCCGGTAAGCTTTCGCATGGTGATTACTCCATCTTTCATTGACTGGTCATAGGATGTGTGTTGTACCATTATGGTCTGATCCAGTTCAAGGTATGGTCATGTCGTTCGTCCTGTGAGCCCCATTTTGATGTAACTGTTCAACAAGTATTACACTGTCATTTTCGGTGTATCCAGAGGTGAGATCCAATCATTTGCCTTGGCTATGACACTCGGGGCTCATGAACCCCTTAGCTCTGGGAGCTTTGACCCAGCTGGTGTGGGCACGAGGTGCGTTCTTTTTCTCATCTAAGGCGAGCTCTCCTTGATATCATGGCTTTACAGCTTTGGGATTACCTCTCGAGAGGCCGAAATGTAAGCAGTAGTCGAGCTGCTTTCTGCAGTAGTGCTAAGTATACCCTCTAGCTTACTCCATGGACGCGCTGGAGAAGCTCATCAAAAACTGAAACCCATCGAGGATGGTATACAAGGGCTTATAGAAATTTTTGCATGGCAGCATACTAGAACGCATATGGATGGTATGGAGGAAATGTTATTTTTGCATGCGCAGATATGTCGTGATTTGGTCGACTCTGTTTTTCGGGAGTAAAAAGTGCCGCTCATTTCAAAATGAATAATGTCAGGCCCCGAGACTACCTCGTCACCACCTACTTTTCATCTGAGCGCCCCTGAGCCGGGCTCCCCTGGCCACCGGTCACCAGTCATCGATGTCATCTCTCCCGTCCCACTTGCACTCATTCATAATTACGCCATTGGCGTGCGCGGCCTGCCCCTCTTGCACGCAACCACCCCTAATTTGGCACTCGTACATCCCCCCGCAACAGGTGCGGATGGCACCGCAATCACCGTGAACACAAGCCATGCCTCTGCAGCGACCCCCGGGCTATTACATGAAACCAAACCATTTGGCTTTTGTTGCTCACTGCCCAACTGCATCCACCGTCAAGGACTACGTCCAGCACCATTCAAGAGGTTACCGTCTCTCGTTCGGCACTTGCATTGGGACAATGAAACGAATGACCGCCAAAAGTGCGGGACCCCTTGGAATTGTTCTCATGCTGTACGTACTACCTTCGACAGTGGTTACCTGTTCTTGCATACCAACGGAGGCTCCTACGCGTACGGACATGCATTGCACGGCCGACAGCAGAGATGCTTTGCTTCCAGGAGCCCTATGATCTGGGAGTTGAGCAGCACTGCTTGTAAGTTGCCGGGAAGGATACGAGACACTGAAGCCAAAGCCGTCTGTATCCACTATCGGAGGCGATAGTCCCCATTGACGTCTATCTTTCTATCTTCAATATCGGCCTCTGCGGGTGCAGTTCTCCGGGCTATTTACCTTTCTACATGTACGTCCTTTTCTGTCTTGCGGGAACACTTGTCCTGCGGTGGTTGATCTCCTAGTGCTATCTGTTGCCTTGTCATTTCATAATATGCCTCTCTTCCTTTCTGCAGTTTTCTAGCACTTGATTGCCTGGCTTGCTCGCATGTGGGAATGTTGAGACCACCATTCATCGGGGTGAACTATCCACAGCCGCCCTCCGTGCCCGCCATACATTACCTTTCGACGGAGTCGCTATTCTGAGGTTTTCTTTTTTTTATATTGAGTTTGGTTGGGGTTCTCCTTTGTGGCGTAGGGGGGGGGTATCATATGCTGGTTGGCACGAGAGCAGTGGCCTGCGCTAGCATCGGGAGGACGACTGTGGCCGAGGAAGCACGTGGCGTGTACGCAGATGTCATGCTATCGGGATGGGCTATCGGTGTAAGCACTCTGGCTTACGCAGATCCCAGTATCTACTACATATACCGCCTGTGATACTGAATGGTACCCATTCAGTATTTCTGCCTTTTGGCTTAGTGGCTGAGCGCGGCGGTCCGGCCATTACAATCCCCCGGGTAGAAAGGGTGGCGACAAGGTGATGCGAGACAGGCAGGCCAAGGTGAGGCGCCAGCGGCAGACGACCGTCGGTCTAGGAGTGGTGGGTGGGTACGGCGCAGGCGGGCTCTGAGCGCTGAGCGATATATGGGCCCGTGCTGTGCGCGATGGTGACAAGATCGTCACGCAACGGCAATGGGAAATCCTGGATTGTGTCTATGGTGCAAAGAACACTTGGGACGCCATAGTTCACAAGGGCACTCCCGTGCGATAGTTCAAGTTATGGCTCCCAAGTACTGGCAGAACGCGTACGAGGGAAATGCATGTTATTGATCCCCTAAGCTAATCCAACGTAATACAATACGCAGCGCATCCATCGATGACCACAAAGATACGATTATCCTACAGCACCGTTCGTTTCGGGTTAAAAGGGTAGCAATCATCACTGGAGAACTCCATCATCGATCAGACCGTCCAGTACTGCGGGTGATAAATTGAGCGGAGAAAGTCCGGGGCCACAGGAGAACAAGAAAATAATGAGGTTGGAGCGTAACCAAGCGACCGGATATATTCGACCTTGGTGGGTGATAAGGAAACCCGAGGTATGAAAGAAAAGAAAAAACAAGCATTTAAGCGTGGTATACCGGTCGTCCGACAACAAGACGAGTAAACGAGTGAGGTTTAGAACCTCCTCGGAGCGGCACCTTGGGGCGGAGCCTGGCCAGGAGGGGGTATCTGTTGTAGGAATTGTTGCGGAGGAGGTGCGCGACCAGCGGCGGGACCCTGCGCAAGCATAGCGTCTGGGGGCCCTGGCATGCCGGGACGCTGTCCTGGCGGAGGGACGCGGGCGCCTGGCCCTGGGTTGAACCCTTGCGGTGCAGGATAGCCGCCGGGTACGACAGGGTTCGGTGGGGGACCCTGACCTGGCGTGAAGCCTCGCGGGGGTGGATATGCGGGGACACGGGCGCCCGGAGCAGGATGGTGTGGTGGGCCTCGTGGGGGCGCCTGCTGAGAAGGAGCATTTTGGCGGAGCTGAGCGACGGGGCCGGAAGTGGAGCCGGGATCGTGGAGGGCGACCGGCGCTGGACGCGCTCCAGGGGCGGGTGCGCCATTCGGAACCGGACCAGGTGGCGGGGGGGTTTTCTCGGCGGCCTTTATGATTTCGTCACTAGAGATAAGGGTTGGGAGGGATGAGGTCAGAAATAGAGGGCGGTGGGAAGACAAACTCGAGCAGATTAAGAGCTGCGCAGAGGACGACCCATTCGACGCAGTCTTCGTTTCCCTCGCCAAGAGTCTGCCATACGGCCTTTTCCTCGGGGGATTTTCCGGTGATGCTTATCCTGGTCCCACCACCGTTGGGACCGGGGGGGTTCTTCTGGATCTTTCCGAACTCGATGCGTTTGGGGGGTATGTTATGGCCCGCATAGGCAAAGTAGAACATGCTCCAAAAGGCGGCATTGGGGTTGGGCTTGGAGATCTGGAAGAGGGGGAGGTCGGGGGAGTCGGGGGACGGGAGGGAGAGCTTGTATATAGGAGAGATAACGCCGGTGTTTGTGATGGACCACTTGAGATTGCGGGACGCCTCGCAGCGGACGACGCGGGAGGCAGAGGGTGTGGCGTGGCCGGGATCGGAGGCAGAGGACTTGCTGTTGTTCTGGCGGGGCGGGAAGAGCTTGGCAACGCAGAGGTCGCCCTGCGGAGAGGGGGTGAGGAGGTAGTTTTCGGTGTTCTGTGGATGGATGAGCGAGGGGAGGGGGGGGAGGGACCACGGACATAGTTTGTGTGGAGGTAAGAGTAGAGGATGTTGCTTGGCTGGCCTGGAGGGGGGGGGTGAGGGGCGTGCAGGGGGCGGGGAGGGGGCGCACCATGGGGGGTCACGATGAGGGTGGGGAGGTGGTTTGGGACGGGGGGGTGGTTCGGGGAGGTGTAGACGGCGTAGATGGCTGCGGGGGTGAGCGGGGCGCGGACGGGGGCGGGGGGGAACTCACCGGCCATGATGGAAGGAGGAGCGGGCGTGACGTGACAGGGTGACGGAGATCACGGTCCATCGATGGGGGGAGGGTCGGTTGGATCCACGCGCGATGAAGGGCCTCAAGAAATCGTTTGTCGTCCGTCTCGCTGGCCCGTGCGCGTCCCCGGCTGACCTGACCCCCGCAGTCCCTCAGAAAGACCCCCTCCGACGCCGCCAACGCCAAGGCAAAGGAGGCAAAGGGCCAGCCCGCACCCGCACCCGCCCCCGCCCCGCCCCCGCCGCCACCCAACACCGCAAAGCCGCTCCTGCAGCCCATCCACGGCCCCGGCCCCGCCCACACCCTCCCCCCGCAGCCCCTCCCCGCATACACCCGCCCGTCCCCTCAGCAGCCATCCCAGCCATCCCAGGACCGCAGGTACGCCCCCCAGGCCAGCCCGATCCCCCCTATTGTCGTCGTCAGCTCGGATCCCGTCCCCGATCCCGCTCCCCGGTCCGCCCAGTACAACTCTCCCGAGCGCACCTCTTTGGGCTTGGATCTCCCCGGGGCCAATCCCACCCCCCCACGTGCCAACACCCTCAGCCGTCTCCGCTCCGGCCCCCGCGACACCATCCCCATCGTCGGGAAGCCACCCCGCAAACAACGCAGCAGCCGCTTCATCGTCACAGAGCGAGTCGACATCGAACGTCTCGCCCCCTTCGCCGGTCCGTCCCTTTCTCCCTTTCTCCCCCCCGAGCTCATCCCCCCCAGAGGTCGCCCCCTCCGAGAGGTCCCAGCTCTTCATCAGGAAACTCGCCCAGTGTCGCGTCCTATTCGACTTCAACGATGCCAGCGCCGAACTCAAAGGCAAACAAATCAAGGCCCAGACCCTCCACGAGATGCTCGAGTACATCACCACCCAACGCGGCGTCATCACCGAGAACATATACCCCGAGGTTGTCAACATGGTGCGTCGCCCCCTTCATCTCTCTCACCCCCTCATCCCCCCCCCCTCAGTTTGCTGTCAACCTCTTCCGCTCGATACCCCCTCCCGTCAACCCCACCGGCGACGCCTTCGATCCCGAGGAAGACGAGCCCGTCCTTGAGCTCGCCTGGCCCCATCTCCAAATCGTATACGAATTTTTCCTCCGTTTCGTCGAAAGCCCCGACTTTAACACCAATCTCGCAAAACGATATATGGATCAACAATTCGTGCTCAACCTCCTCGAGCTCTTCGACTCTGAAGACCCGAGAGAGCGCGACTTCCTCAAGACCACCCTTCATCGCATATACGGCAAATTCCTCAACCTCCGCGCATTTATCCGCAGATCGATAAGCAACGTCTTTTATCACTTCATCTACGAGACAGAGCGCCACAATGGCATTGCAGAGCTCCTCGAGATCCTCGGTTCCATCATCAACGGCTTTGCCCTCCCCCTCAAAGAGGAACACAAGATTTTCTTGACCCGCGTACTTGTCCCTCTTCACAAAGTCAAGAGCTTGGCGCTTTACCACCCTCAGTTGGCCTACTGTGTCGTTCAGTTTTTGGAAAAGGACCCTTCCCTTGCCGAAGAAGTCATGCTAGGCCTCCTCAAGTTTTGGCCCAAAGTCAACTCTCCCAAAGAAGTCATGTTCTTGAACGAGGTCGAAGAAGTGTTGGATGTCACCGATCCCGTTGAATTCCAGAAAATTCAAATACCGTTGTTCCAACAACTTGCCCGCTGCATCAATAGTCAGCACTTCCAAGTCGCCGAGCGCGCATTATTATATTGGAACAACGAATACGTTGTCAACCTCATGAGTGACAATCTCTCCGTTCTCTTGCCACTCGTCTTTCCTGCCTTGTACAACAACTCAAAATCTCACTGGAATCGGTAAGCCTCTCCTGTCTTTCCAAATGCCTCAGACTCGATCAGTACACAGCACCATACACGGCATGGTATACAATGCTCTTAAACTATTCATGGAAATCAATCCGGAGCTCTTTGACATCACCTTGCAGCAGTATAAACAACGCAAACTCGAGTCAGTCATCCTCTTCCTCGTAGAGGTCGTCCTGATCGATCCATATCCAGTGAGCAGCAACACGCGGTTGATCGATATGAGCAATGGCAAAAAGTACGCGAACAGGCAATCCAGAACTCGGGGGGCAAGTTCCCAAAAGGGTACAGAGAGGTTGAACGACTGCCGCCACCGCCACCGTCCATCGGCGACGACTCGGATATTTTGGACCTGTCAATGGAGCTAAACGCTGTATCCATTGACGGTGAGGTGCCGCCGGAACTAGATGACAGCGGGATAGAAAGGGTGCCAATGGCTGACCCCGGCCTGGACGTTCGTGCACCACCTCCAAGTCCAGACCGCACACTCATCTCCATCTTAGCGAGAATACCCTCAAGTAGGGAACGAACATTCACCTGTCTCGCAGGGTCCCCATGTCCGGAGGAAGAGTGTCTTGCCAGGTAGCCCGTTTCTCACTCTGGTTTGATCGCTGACCAATACGATCAGTTGACCCATCGGTTATACGTGACCTCCAAGCCCATCGAAGTCTTGACGACACAATCGGCATTGGACCGCATGCCAACGGGGTTTAATCCCGTCTCGCTGACAGACATTTACCCGCATGTTGTTGCTAGCTGTAAATAGCGGAGCCCGGCGTTCACCCACGCCAATGACCTTTTGATGACATCTTCAGCCTAGTCCCCCATCTGTGACGCCTCATCCCCTGTTGCTCGCATGATCAAAGAATTCTGTTTTCTGTTTCTATTCCCCATTTATTCTCCTTTCTCTTTCCATCGTCGGAGCATGCGACATCAAGAATGTACATGCACATGGTTTTTACCCGCGAATGTGTATCGTACACGACAAGTCTGCTAGACCTCCTTTACTTTGGGCAGCGCCGATGTTTAATACGAGCTGTGTTTGAATGCGCGGGGTATGTCTTCATTATCTAATCATACTACATCAGGCAAGAACTATCTAGAACGGTCAGAGAAGGTCCCAGAATCATGCAGAATCATCGCTCGTATATAATCTTGCCCGCGTCCGACATCCAACCTCAATTGATCTCGTTTTTTTTCCTCCTGCTCGTCGACCTTTGTAAGTGTCCATCGCATCGAGCAGCGACTACCGGCAGCTCACCATCGCGCTCAGCCGCCATCCCCTAAAACCACACTCGCCATGTCAAAAGCTATCGGAATCGATCTTGGCACGACCTACTCGTGAGTGTTTTCCCTGTGCTCAAATCCTCCATGAGTGTTGATTCTTTCTAGTTGCGTTGGTGTCTGGCAAAACGATCGTGTCGAGATCATCGCCAACGACCAGGGAAACCGGACGACACCCTCCTATGTCTCATTCTCCGAGAGCGAACGTCTCATCGGTGATGCTGCAAAGAACCAGGTCGCCATGAACCCTCACAACACGCAGGTCCCTCTTCCGATCTCATCTTTCCGTAGCTGACGCTCTGCCAGCGTGTTCGATGCCAAGCGTCTCATCGGGCGTAAATTTGACGACGCCGAGGTCCAGTCGGATATAAAGCACTTCCCCTTCAAGGTGTTTGGCAAGAGTGGAAAGCCCTATATTTCCGTAGAGTACCGTGGCGAGACTAAGGAATTCGTGAGTGTCTTGTTGATATCAAAATAAACATGCCTCATGATCTTTTGGTAGACCCCTGAAGAAATCTCCTCCATGGTTCTCCTCAAGATGAAGGAGGTCGCCGAGTCATATTTGGGAACCACTGTCAACAACGCTGTTGTCACGGTCCCCGCTTACTTCAACGATTCTCAACGTCAGGCTACCAAGGATGCTGGTACCATTTCTGGTCTCAACGTCCTCCGTATCATCAACGAGCCTACGGCCGCTGCCATCGCTTATGGTCTTGACAAGAAGGTTTCTGGGGAACGCAACGTGTTGATCTTTGATCTCGGTGGTGGAACGTTTGATGTCTCCCTCCTCACCATTGAAGAGGGTATTTTCGAGGTCAAGGCTACTGCCGGTGACACCCACTTGGGCGGTGAAGACTTTGATAACCGTCTTGTCAACCACTTTGTCCAGGAGTTCAAGCGCAAGAACAAGAAAGGTAAGTAGTCGTCCTCCCGATAGGAATAGCGCTCATCGTCGTGCAGATCTTTCTTCTAACCCCCGTGCTCTTCGTCGTCTGCGCACGGCATGCGAGCGCGCCAAGCGTACTCTTTCTTCGGCCACTCAAACATCCATCGAGATAGATTCCCTGTTCGAGGGCATCGACTTTTACACATCGCTCACCCGTGCTCGTTTCGAGGAGTTGTGCCAGGATTTGTTCCGCAGCACGTTAGAGCCCGTCGAGAAGGTGCTTCGTGACTCCAAGATCGACAAGGGCAGCGTTCACGAGATCGTCTTGGTCGGTGGTTCCACTCGTATCCCCCGTATTGTGAAGCTCGTCTCCGATTTCTTCAACGGAAAGGAGCCCAACAAGAGCATCAACCCTGACGAAGCCGTCGCCTACGGTGCTGCCGTCCAGGCTGCCATCCTCTCGGGTGATACTTCCGAGAAGACGCAAGACCTCCTCCTTCTCGATGTCGCGCCCTTGTCCCTTGGTATCGAGACTGCTGGTGGTGTCATGACGGCCCTCATCAAGCGCAACACCACTGTGCCCACCAAGAAGTCGGAGACGTTCTCGACATACTCGGACAACCAGCCCGGCGTGTTGATTCAGGTGTACGAGGGTGAGCGTGCGCGCACAAAGGACAACAACTTGCTCGGAAAATTCGAGCTGTCTGGCATCCCGCCTGCTCCCCGTGGCGTTCCTCAAATCGAGGTAACTTTTGACATCGATGCGAACGGTATCTTGAATGTTTCTGCTGTCGACAAGACGACTGGCAAGTCAAACCGTATCACTATCACCAACGACAAGGGTCGTCTGTCGAAGGAGGAGATTGAGCGCATGGTCAACGAGGCCGAGAAGTACAAGGGTAAGTGATCGATCCAGTCGCTTTGGATATCATGCCGACACGACGCCGCTTGTAGCTGAGGACGAAGCTGCGGCTTCCCGCATCCAGGCCAAGAACGGTCTCGAGTCGTATTCCTACAACCTCCGCAACTCGCTCACGGACGAGAAGCTTGCCGACAAGTTTGACCCCGCTGACAAAAACAAGCTCAAGTCGGCTGTCGATGATACCATCTCCTGGCTCGACGCTTCGCAAGAGGCCTCCAAGGAGGAGTATGAGGAGAAGCAAAAGGAGCTCGAGGGAATCGCAAACCCGATCATGCAGAAGCTCTACGGCGCGGCGGGCGGTGCGCCTGGAGGGTTCCCCGGTGGTGCGCCGGGTGGGTTCCCTGGTGGCGCACCGGGCGGCTTCCCTGGTGGTGCGCCAGGTGGTTTCCCTGGCGCTGGTTCTGAAGACGGACCGAGTGTGGAGGAGGTTGACTAAAGGACTTGTGGCATTGTCTGGTTTTTCTTTTCATCGTCTCGCGTTAGTATGTTGTATTCCATCCAATAATCACGCCCCGGCAGATTGTACGTTATACAGTGCATCCTAGAACGAAATTCCACCTTTTCATCTCTCTAATTGAATACCGGTTCCAGTGCCAGTGTGGAATATTACCGTCAGTCTTGCTTTCAGGTGGACTCCACCTTTGAAGACGCAGAAGCGTCATAGATATGAACGACTATCTCTGTAATGGTACTTTGAAGGTGATCAGGATCTAGATGAGCCAATTCTCGATTTCTCAGAGACACTCTCGAAAAGTAACCAAACATTATCGAACTACTGTTACTGTTATACATACAGATAGAACATTGACTAGCGAGGAGACATCATCGCCACCGGAAATACCATCAACATCGGGGGATGCGAGAACTGATAGCTTAAGCACATTATGCAAATGTAGTAAGACAAAAATAAGGCGGAGAATGAAGAACCTTTGATCTCCTGTGGAGCGCGACGACTCAATCATTGCTATTTATTGCCAGATTATCAGTAGTTGATAATTTTCCATCCAGCTTGCCGAACGTTCGATGGGGTTTCAACTCGAAGTTGGATATCCTCTATCATATTAAGGTCCGATGTTAGAATCGGTCTGGTTTGTCAAGAATCAAACTCACCCAAGTTTCGTATCGATGCATACTTTTTTAATTCCCGCGCCTCGATCAGCTTATTCTTGATCATCTCTGCCTTTTCCTTATCTTGCCATACGGGGTGCGTGCGCCGCAAACAGGCAGGGTCCAGCATCCCATCAGAATGCGTCACGATTGTTCTCAAAAGCAAATATAAAGAGACCTCTAGAGGTGGATAGTCCTCGAGTGGTTTGTCGATCTCGAGAGTGTCATCTCTGGTGGCGGTGGCACTTGTGTTACAAGACATTGTTCTTCTCGCGAGGTACTGATCCTGAGAGCTTAGAGTTAGGGCGTGAGGTGGTTGAGCTGGTCAGCAGATGATGGAGGACCGCGCTCAGAAGTAGTCTGTGCAACCCCTATAGCTAGTCCAGTCCTTTATACTTGGTTATTCTATTGATTACTTGAGCTATATATTAGTGAGCATGACCCCTGCCCGTATTCAGTTTGTCTGCCTGGAGGAAATGTGTGGCAGTAACCCCTGCGCATTTTAAACTCCGACCGCCAATTCAGGGTAACTGCTGGCGGGACACATGCCCAGCTACCGCATTGATCATCCATTCGGACGCGCACGCTACAACGATCATGGCCGAGAAACCCGAGGCAGCGCGACCACCAACGAGGTTGTCTTAGTACGTTTGCGCCTGATCATGTTTGCCAGTGCAACCCGCCCGATCCTCACGTCAATGCAGTCATATTTTCCAACAGCTCTTTCATAGTGGCTTCACGCTTTCCAAACTCCGGGATGCTGTCGGCCAAGGACAATTGTTATGTTCATCAGATAAAGCTATCGGGGTGCCCGGGCGGAGTTTGGCCTGGAAGGCGGGTCCTTGAAATCGATGCATGTAACCGGTGCGATGTGCTCATATCATACGTGTAGTTGTTCCTCCTTCAAGATGAACCATTGGAGTTACCGCTTAACGAGGTGCCGAACATACCCATCGAACTACTCCGGGTTTCTCGCCAGCAATTCTCGGAACTGCTGCTGGAGAAGATGAGGGCCCCCGATGGAAGTTATGACGAAAGCTTTGTCGTTCCTGGACTCGCAATACCGGGGCGCAAGGTACAACCGACGACTGACTTGGAGATGAACAATCCGTTGAGTTTGCATGACCAGGTGCGATGGCACATTCGCTTCTCTATTTGCCCAGGCGGTGCTCATGGCCAACAGAATCCATGGAAAGCGTGGTTTGCCGCCGTAGATCTCCGAAAGACGATCCAACAAGATGTAGAAAGGACGTGAGTGGATGCGACGCGCACCATCGCTGCCAGTCACCTCTTGCGAATGTCTAGATTTCCAGACATGGGATATTTTCGAAGTGAAGATATCCAGCACCAATTAACGAACGTGTTGCTTCTCTACTGTCTAATGCATCCGGAAATTGGATACAGACAAGGCATGCATGAGCTACTGGCTCCGTTGTTTTATGCTATTGGTGAGTCTCTGGCTGTGTGCGCCACCCTAGCTAGGCCCCTCGTTGCCTTGTCTTTCCAATCTGCTCAACTCCGTTCTAAGCTAAAGGACCAATGTTATCTTTTGGCCATAGATTTTGACTCTGTGGCGCAATCGGAGGTGCCGGGAGTGGACCCGTTATTCTTGGAGTTTTGCTCCCGGTCATGGGTTGCTGCCGATGCCTGGGCATTGTTTTCGTCGCTGATGCGCAGTATCTCACATTGGTACGAGTGGCGAGAGCCCGCATCTGAGCCTTCTCTCGCTCGACCGGTCCACTTGAAGCCCTATGTCTCTCCGATTCTCCAGACGTGCAACAACATACAGGGCGTACTGTTGAAGTCTGTCGATCCTCTGTTGCATGACGCGATGCAGTCGGCGGGTGTGGAGCCCCAGACGTATGGTTTGTATGTCGGTGGTCTATTTCTATATTTCTCTGCTGACGCTTGTGCGAAGACGATGGCTCCGCTTGCTGTTTACACGTGAATTTTCGCTAAGTGATGCGATGGTACTTTGGGATGGGTTGTTTGCCAGTTCATCCTCTCTTTCTAATGCCGCGCAGTGGACATGTGTTGCGATGCTGATACGGATACGGACGAAACGTGGGTCGTTAGGGATGGGCGGTTGCTGATTACTGACGAGTTCTCTGTCCAGTCATATCAGCAGATTACAGCAATCAACTGATGCATATCTTGCGATACCCACCATGCACAGTTACCGGAGGAACGCCACACCACATTATTCTTCTTGTCCGCCAGGCGACAGCCCTAGAGATACTTCATACACCTGCTGCTGGTGCATCGTTGGCAATCGAGAATCGTAACTTATTGAGTATTCCGCTGGAAGTTCCGGAACCTCCGGTGGTCGTCAGACGAAGGGCTCGTCCGATCGAAAAAACGCATCAAATGAGTTCTTCGGAACACTTATCGGGAAGCCCTCCGACACAATCTTCATTCCAGCTTGGATTTCCAGAGGTTATTGCACGTGGCCTTTTGGATCGTAGTGAGAGTCTAGGAATCAACAAAACTGTCATGAATGCTGTGTCTGAGCTAAAGGTGAGGTTGCATATGCTGCGGAAAGGTATATGTGCTGAGATGGTTTACAGCGTAATCTTCCCGATTTGGCATCTTCCCTATCTCGTCCTCCGTCTTTCGGGTCCTCGTCAATTTCGTCTTACCCGTTGCTCGGCGAGCGAACATCCACGGAAAGAAATGCTTGGGGTCACCGCAATGAACTTGAATCTGCACGTGAGCTCGCGGACCTTCGACGACAAAATAAACGCCTTGGCGAGGCCGTCACATGGGTCTTGGAGAGGCTGAACGGGGGGATAGACGAACGTGATGCGCAGGAAGCAGGTCAGGCGCAACAGAAGCAATCGCTGGAATCTCTAACATACGTGCGAGATGTGCTGAGCGGGCAGATTGGCGAAATAGATGAACGCCGGCTCTGGGGAGAAAAAGAATTCAAGAGACGGTGGGAAGCACGCGAAACGACGCCGTCAGTCGCTACGGCGAGATCCGAGTCACCTTGGGACACGCGGCGGTCTACGTCCACTCTCAACACGCCTATTCCCTCGAACATCAACGATGCCCTGCGTGGATTCATAGCGTCGAACGCGGTTCGGACGGCGCCTGGTGCGCAGCCTGCGCCTGATCCGGGTCGCCCAGCGTTGTCGAGCATGGCGATCGGCTCGCGTGCAACGATACCGGCGCAGGTACCCGTGCGGGTTCCCGCCAACAATCCTTTTCAGAAGGTGTTAGACGGCGGGAGCGTCTCTCACGCGCAGTGGGTCCCTCGGGCAAGCGATGGCGCATCACCGGACATACGCAAGCAGGTAGTGCAGCACGATCCGTTAGGCGTACTCGGATAGTAATGTATACTTTGGTAGACTTGGTTCAAATGTTTTCTGGCTCGGAATGTGTGTTCCGGGACAGTATGTATGCCTGGGAAATCATGCGCCGAGTGCTGCCTCTGCGATTTTTCCCGCGAACCTGGAAAAGCTTCATATTCGGTCATTGCCCGCGCACTCCTTTCTTCTTGTCTACGATGCTCAGAAAGTCCCTGGCAAAGGCTCTTCCCCCTAGGGTCCTCCTCCGCCCACAGCGCTCCTTTGCGACGTCCCTCCCCGCGCGCAAGGTCGTCGCATCCAGCCCTCTCAACGCCCAGGAGGTCAAGGTTATTATCCCCGCACTCGTCTGCTTAACTCCACTCACTCACCCTCCCAGTCCTGGTCCTCAGGAAAGTACCCACTCATCGAGCACGAGTACGATGCGATAGTTGTGTACGTGCATCCGTCGGACGCGTCTTGCGAACCTGACTCCGCTCCATCAGTGGTGCCGGCGGTGCCGGTCTCAGAGCAGCCTTTGGTCTTGCAGAGGCAGGCCTCAACACTGCCTGTATCACCAAGCTATTCCCTACTCGGAGTCATACAGTCGCTGCTCAGGTCACTCATATGTCTTATTGCCTCTGAATGCCTCTGACGCAACCTGCAGGGTGGTATCAATGCTGCGCTCGGGGTGTGTCACTAGCGTCTTCTCATGTCGCACGTCTGACTCTTTCCAGAATATGACCGAAGACGATTGGAGATGGCATATGTACGATACGGTGCGGTCTCTGGTATTCCGTGCGCGTGTGCCCCCGGCTCATGTTCCACACCAGGTTAAGGGCTCAGACTGGCTCGGCGACCAGGACGCCATCCACTACATGTGCCGTGAAGCACCACATTCTGTCATTGAGGTACGTGCAGACCCGTCAGGGTGTGTCTCGGACCAACCTTTCGCTCTAGCTCGAGCATTATGGCGTGCCCTTCTCCCGGACAAAGGACGGAAAAATCTACCAGCGTGCTTTCGGTGGCCAGTCTTTAAAGTTTGGTAAAGGTGGTCAGGCGTATCGTTGTGCTGCTGCTGCTGACCGTACTGGTCATGCTTTACTCCACACTCTCTATGGCCAGTCCCTCCGCCACAACACAAACTTCTTCATCGAGTACTTTGCCCTCGACTTGATCATGCAGGATGGCGAGTGTGTCGGTGTCATTGCACTCAACATGGAAGACGGTACGCTCCACCGCTTCAGGGCCCACAAGACCGTTTTGGCTACAGGTGGTTATGGGCGCGCTTACTTCAGCTGCACGAGTGCACATACGTGCTCTGGTGATGGCAATGCCATGGTTTCCCGAGCAGGCCTTCCTTTACAAGATCTGGAATTCGTTCAGTTCCATCCTACGGGTATTTATGGCGCCGGGTGTCTTATTACCGAAGGTAGGCTGCGTAATCGCTCTCTATGTTCCCGGTACCTGACTTTTGTGTAGGCTCTCGTGGTGAAGGAGGCTACCTGCTGAACTCGGAGGGTGAGCGTTTCATGGAGCGTTATGCCCCCACCGCAAAGGATCTTGCCTCCCGTGATGTCGTTTCCCGGTCAATGACTATCGAAATCCGCGAGGGGCGTGGTGTTGGACCCGACAAGGACCATATTTATTTGCAACTCAGTCACTTGCCTCCTGAGGTCCTTCATGAGCGTTTGCCTGGTATTTCAGAAACCGCGGCTATTTTCTCTGGCGTCGATGTCACCAAAGAGCCAATTCCAGTGTTGCCTACTGTACACTATAATAGTGAGTCTGGTTCAATCATGTCAGCCTCATAGCTGACCATGTTCAGTGGGTGGTATTCCTACGAGATATACCGGTGAAGTCATTACCACTGATCAGGTATGGTTGCTAGGCATTATACGCACTCCCTTGTTGACTTGTTTTGCGCAGAACGGTAATGACAAAATCGTTCCTGGTTTATATGCTGCTGGAGAGGCTGCCTGCGTGTCTGTTCATGGTGCCAACCGCCTTGGTGCCAACTCTCTCCTTGATATCGTTGTATTTGGGCGAGCTTGCGCCAACCATATCAAGGAAAATCTCACACCTGGGAAGCCACATAAGAAGATCCCTGACGAGGCTGGCGTTGAGAGCATCGAGTTCTTGGACAAGATCCGCAATGCAGATGGTCCCAGGTCAACTGCTTCGATCAGGCTAGACATGCAGAAAGCCATGCAGGCAGATGCTGCAGTATTCCGGTTAGTAGTAATAAATCTCTAGGTTGATTTTACCATGCGAACTAATCAACCGGGCAGTACTCAGCAAAGTCTGGACGAGGGTGTCGGGAAGCTGCGTGAAATTTACAACTCATTCCAGGACGTTGGTGTCAAGGACAGAAGCATGATCTGGAACTCGTGCGTAACCATAGGATGCGATGAAAAAAAATACGGTGCTGACGCAACATGTAGCGACCTCGTGGAGACCCTTGAGCTTCGTAATATTCTCCAATGCGCTGTCCAGACTATCACCGCCGCTGCCGCCCGCAAGGAGTCCCGCGGTGCTCACGCTCGTGAAGACTACCCAGACGTCAGTATTCGACTCGGCCGTTTCATATCATACCTGACTCTTGTATTTCCAGCGTGACGATGAGAACTGGATGAAACACACATTGACATGGCACGACGTCAACTCGCCAGACGTTACCATCAAGTACCGCAATGTCATCGGCCACACCCTTGACGAGAATGAATGTAAAGCTGTCCCTCCATTCAAGCGCACGTACTAGGCTGCTTCTTTATGAGGGATGTAGGAGCATAGCATGTTGTAAACCTTTATGAAAATGCTGGAATAGAGTCAATCCGTTCTGCATCCGCGCGTGACTTCACCACCCTAACGGTGCTACAAGAAATACAATGCGAGAAGTACTGTACACTGTCCTAACATGATAGGTATACGACTAAATAAGATGCCGAACGAGAAGTGAAAAAGCCTGTAATCACATTGTCCAAAGCACCCAAAAAATGATCAAAAGCATAGAAGACTCCGTAAAGGTCGGAAACAGATTCCTGGTGAGACACTGCTACCGAACTCCCACCCACCGTAGAAGCCAACAAGATGACATCCATAGTGAACAAAGGAGCTTACAATGCTCTTT
>JBBPKG010000014.1:74049-91450 GCA_038089115.1 Fistulinella cinereoalba | reverse complement strand
AAAGTTCGTTAGCGTTGACTGTGAGGACGTCGTGCTAAGTAGGTTTCGAATAAGGTCGTCCTTCTACAAGGGATAGAGTGATTAGTTGGGTATAGTTAAGAAGCAGGAACCTACCTTGAATTTGGTTACCGTGACCCTGCATTTTCTAGCGATATCTTTGAGTTCGTCCACTCTTAAGCACTCCAGCAAACTCTGCAGATCCATATCCTGTTCACTCCTGGCAAACGCGAGATGTCCGTTGGTCGATGAACGCTCCGTATTTCCGACGTCCGCCAAGGCAGCGCCATCCTGGTCTGGATGAGTATTCTCCACAACAAAATCAACAAAATCTTGCTCGTCTGGCACATTCCTCTTGACGACGTCCGAAGGTCTGCGGCCCGCTCGGCATAATTCATCTATCGCGCTGACTATCGCGGACGTGGAGCCAAGTTCGCGCTCATACTTCAGTGCATCGAGACGATGCCAAATCTCTTGTTTCCTCAGCAGTAGCTTTATTATGAGGAAACGTGCCCCATCTGTTGGAAAGTGAGAAGAATTAACCTGCATGGGTGATAGATAGGCGTACAGGAAAGATGGGCAAAAATTGTCAAGAGGGCCACCTCTTCGTCGTTGAGCAGATGCCTCTCCTCTTTGATTACAGTAGTAATCATATCTGAGGCGGATTAGTCGGCACACGGAACGGTGGAGGAAGTGAAGGATACCTTCAAAAACGCGCACGTATATACTGACATTCTGCTCTCTATTTGACTGACGTGATTCGCTTGGTTTCGCGTCCGACGGACCCGACACGGCCGACTGAGCTAGTGACTGCAATATTGCATGCGCGGGTGTGTTTTCGACGGTCTCTTCGCCCCAAACTTCGCCGCCCGAAAACACGAGGGCATTGACGGAGACTGCGGATGGCAAATCCAACGTGTCATTCATGGGAAATTATGAAGGATTGATGGCAACCTCCAACCCTCCTGAACGCATGCACGTCAAGTGCACGTGATCGTGATATTCCCGCAATAATAAATGAACTGGAAAGACATTGAAAATATACTGTACTCATTGATCTCTTCGCAATCTTGCGTTCTCCTCTTTTAGTTGCCTGTTCTCAGCTCTCAGCTCCTGAATCTCCCCTTTCCACTCTTCCATAATGTCTCGAAGCTCCTGCTTCCACCCTCTACCCATCCGGACGAGGTCCAAATGTAAATTCATCATCTCTGTCTTGGTCTCCCGGTGGAAGTCATACATAACATCATGAACGATACCCCGGAGGAATTCTTGAGCAGCGGCATTCATGTTCACATTTGCGGTAGACGGGCGATGTGGTGATTGGAGCCAGGTTGGCGGAACATTTGCGCGACATGGTGAGACCTGCAACGGAAGATTTTCTCGTCCATCATCCTGCCCTTCTCCTGCCAAGATCTCGGGTCCATCCTCGTCTTCCAACTCGTCGCTTCTTCTAGTTGACACTTTGGTATCTGCAGCCTGTGTAAATCTTGTCCTTTTCACCTCGGCCTTTTCTTTCCCTTTCGCTCTTTCGCGCTGGGCCCGTGTTACGACCTCGGGACTTGTAATCCCGAGCACATCACTGTTCGTTGCACTTGCCAATGGGAACTTTACTGCTTTCTTGCTCAGTAAAATCGGTGTCACGGGTTCCCTTGGTAACTCGGGAGAGGTCAAGCCGAGGCGATCGTCACCATTGTCCGGCGTGGTCGACCGTGGCTCTTGTTTTTGCTGCGGACGCGTGATACTTTGAGCAAATTTTGAAGATGTCTTATTTCGCATGGAGGCGGTCGAAGCAGGCCTTCCCCCAGTGGCTGCTTTCTCGACGGACTCAGAGATAATTCGCCGCGTTACAGTTTTGATGCGATCATACTCGTTTCTAGTGGTACCATTCGATGCAGGAACGGAATGGATCCGCGTCGTGGTCAGATGCCCGGAAATGGACTCCGGCACAGGTCCAAGCCCCGTTTTGTGATGTGAGTTCCGTCTGGAGTGTGTTGGCATCTCAGCTGACCCACTGGATGAGCTGGCCATGGATGGCTTAGCCTGAGTTTCCCAATTTCCCGCTTGCTCTTTTTTTGTTGGAACTCTCAACGGTTTTAGCGTTGCTAAAGCAGAACTTTAAGCATTACACAAAAGGACAGTGTGAACAAACTACGCACGGGAGCGAGAAGCTGCCAGATGTGCATCGAGCTCCAAGTTGGTATTGGATAGTGGTGTTCGTACGGGAGAAAAGAGTTTCTTCTTGGGGGTAACCCCACCTCCCCCACGAATTTTCGACGCTACCATAACGCGCACCGGTAACTCGATCCCGGGGCTAGTGATAACGGAAGCGGTGGATGCCGTTTGTCTTGATAGCGCGGGGCGTTGCGGAGATGATTTCGCAACAGCTGACAAACGTGACTTGGTTTTTGGGCGAGTGGTCTCAGTGTCGTGAGACTTGGTCTTTTGCTGCGGGTTTAAATGACGGTTATAGCTCCTGGAAAACTAATTGCTTACTGGGACGACAATCGCTTTGATGGGTGCTTCATTATCTCCAATGGTGTACGACTTCGGTTCTTTCTCTAGCAACCTCAGATCAAGAATCAGGAGTTTCCCGTCCTCGGTTCCTAAATATATGGCAGCGCCTTCTGTTGTAAAAGCACAGCATGTAAGAGATGATTTCACATTAACGGTTTTCAATATTCTAGCCAAAGAAGTCAAAATAGGTGCGCTAGTTTCGTGAAGTCACCCACCCGTTATCTTTGTCAAGATCGATGAGTGCAGCATCACCAATGGAGGTAGCAACGGCCAGGAGCGTTTTGCTGAAAGGACTCGCTGCTATACCCACGATTCTGCCACCTCCCGGAACACGAACGGTCTTGAGTGGCCCCGAAGGCCGTGTCGAATCATAGACGATGACGTCCCTCCCAACGCCTAACAAAAGCCTCGATGTAGAATGTTGATGGAACAAACAGCAGGTGACGGGTTTGCTGTCAGGAAGCCCTCTCAGTTGGACGTGCGACGAAAGCGTCAAGTTATGTACGAAGACGGCAGAAGCTGATACGGACGCCAGCAAAGTGCCATCGTTGGATATGGAGACGCTTGTGACGGTGCTCTCGTGGGGTTCCAAAGAATAAAGAACATTTCCGGGTGAATGGGTACAGTCAAGCGACCACACTTGGTTTGCGGACGCAAAGAAGAGTATGCTGTTCACGTCCTTGATTGCCAGGGACGTTACTGTATCTGGTGCACGATACAACTCTTCAAGAAGACATTCAGATGTTGTATATCTTTTTATCGACAATGAATTGACCAAATAGAGTTGGGAGTTGTCCACGGACCAAGAGCAGGCGGAACATTCCAAGGAAGTGGAAGTAGGGAAGGAGCTCGACGAGTGCTTGAAACTGGAAGGGTCAATAAGACTGGTTCCAACGTGAGTAATGATCGCGAGCATCGATCTTCTAGATGGAACGACTGAGTAGATGTAAGCGCTTGACCAGTGCCACTGGTAATCACTGAGCGAGTCAACGGAGACGCGTTGGACGCGTCGGTCACATGACCGCAAAGTTGAGCGCCGGCATGCCAGTCCGAGGGCAGGCTTAGATCGACGTCAGCGGAGTGTAACTTGTTCATGCATCATGTTTGAAATTTCGGAGACCAAATGCACACTGGCAGGCCTGGTGGCCAAGCTCAATGTCAATTTTGATTAGACAAGCTACATAATTAACCGTGATAACCCATGGGTTTTGGGTTTTGGCTGGAACCGACTCTATGCAATATGCCGTATTCTACTGTAGTATGTATGTGCCTACTCCAACGGCTGCTCCTCAAACCTCACTCTTTTCCGCGGTGCTGGCACATCCGCATCCCATCTTTTGCGTGTATGGGCACCCTCGACTTCAATTTGACTTGTCCCTCCATCATCCACAGATATGCCATCAACCTCCATTTGATTACCGTCGAGCCAGAGCATTGCATTGATGGAGTCACTCGAGGGGGTTTCCGAGCTCGGGGTCGAGTTGCATAGGAAGCTAGGGTGCTGTTTTTGCATGAATGCATGATATTGTAGGGAAGAGTACTACAAATTACCATTAGGTATTCACGCATACCACTTTCAGTTGTCATGCTTGGAATCTTGTCGCTGCTCCTAAGGTATTGTCTCCGAGCAACCATGGTTTCCTCGGCCGTGGATCGAATAACCAAAGTTTTCACTGCGTGCGTGTTTAAGCAATAAATATTTTGGAAGATAGGATGACCGACCGGTGACCGGTCTCGTTTGGCCTATACGATGGGCACGCTAGGAAGATGGATCAGATCGCAGCTTGTACAATGCGATATCTAGGGAGTGTCTCAAACCTTGATGGCCTGCGACTCAACATCGGGATGCCAGACTGGCTCGCAGAAAATAATTCGGGAGGCCGATATCAAGTTCCTACGCAAGAAGTCGTTAGCCAACAAAAATTGGGCATCTAAGAACTATACTGACAAGCCACGTGCACCAAGTTTCAGTTCTATCAACAGAACTCGATACATATCCGAGGTTTCGAAGGTGATGACACATTGTTCCCTAAGCAGATAATCCTCCTCGCTCGTGTATCGTAGATATTTGATCTCGAATAGCGACATGGCATCACCAATTTGATAAAGTGTCAGAAGTGAATTGGAGAATACAAGAAATTTCTCCATTGCAGCATATCGTTGAACCTAGGAGAGAGTATAATTTGATTCCTGCGACGACAAATACATGTGAACATACCTCGGAAAGTATATAGTTCAACTTGGTAGATGACGAAGGTCCAACCTTCACCCCGGACAAAAATGTGGGTCTCTGTGCACAAGCTGTGGTCATGACGGTTTCTCTACACCTGTCCTGACGGGATTCAAATTCCTTGTCATCGTCCGCATCCATCTGTTCGATGTGGTTTTTCAAGGTTTCGATCGACCCTTGAATGTCTTTCGCCATATTTTGTATCTGTTTTGCAACATGTTTTACATCGTGTGAGCCGGTGACCGTCCTCCGTTCCTTCATCTCGATGATGTTACCTTCTTCAATCAGGTCATACTTCGAAATTGAGGGTTTCTGGCGGACAAGGGAGCGCAAAAGCACCAGTCGGTCTGGATGAATAATGTCGAATTTTCGATCATTGTCACATAAGCCAGCCCGCGTCCATGCTGCAAGAACATCTGGGTCGAGTCCTGATATCTTAAAAGGGATGTCTGGATGACGTTGAAGCTCTCTCCAGATCTTGTCATTAGCTGCATTATCGCTATAACCAGATCATTACGCTGCCATTGCAAGTAGGGAGACGGTCCGTACGCATGTTTCAGCGCTTGTTGTAGGAGTTCCATATCCTCAGGACAAACCTGCCTCTTGAGTGCGCGACGCATGTAGTGTCCGTTCGCCAGTTCACAAATCTGGTCGACATTGTATAGTATGTCAGAAGATGACCAGAAGAGACCCCTGGGCGCAGCAGTTGAAAACGGCTTGAAGAAATATCTGTTTGTCGCTTACTGTAACGAATTATTTATGGTCGTCTGTAGCTCCTTGGCTTTCTGGCGTAGTCAGAGGTGAACACCGGTGCTACCTCACAATGTTAAAATGGCTCGTGACGCACACTTGGATGGAAAAGGTAATCCTGGTTTGAGCTAAGCACAGGACTGCGGGATCTCGGTCTGTATCAACTAACCATATCTTTGCGCTCGGAATCGATTGCATTGATGGCGATGCCGGCTTGCATCGCATTGTACGACTTCAGAGCGTACTCGTTCAAATCCAGGTAGATCACGGAGTACTTCATCGGGGGCAGCAAAACATCTCTTTCAACATCCTCGATTCTTGAAAATTATGGATAAGTACGGGGGGAATAATAACTTTACTGACATACCTATGACGAACCATCACCATTTTCATCACCTGGCTGAGGACATTGATAGCTCCTGGCCGGGGCCCACGTGGATCACGTAGTGGTGTTATAACATGGGCTTTGAAGACCGCCCGGTCGTCAGCATTGAACTCTGGGATGATACACGACGAGGGAATGGGGCAAAATCGGGGAACGCCAAGAAAGTCTATGATCATACTCCCAAGTCTACGCAGGTTCTCGCCATCGTAATTGCCCCAGATTCGTGCTATGAGCCCATCATTACGGGCAAGGGCCCTGGGAGAGTTGAGGTCCGGCAGAAAGGCGGGAGAGTCAGAGCCAACATCACGGTGAGCTTCTTGTTCATTTGTCGTGCGACCCAGTTCAAGACCAAGTATGTTGGATGTAGGAGTGCCAGTGACAATCCATTTGTGTTGAACACTTAATTGCTTTACGAAATAGTTGATAGTGGCTGCCCTATTCCCAGCTACGTGGCCTTCATCAATAACCAACCTTTTCCATCGCACCTGCAAGAGAGGAGTGACCGCAGGATCTCCACGACAATGACAATCAGGAATCCGGGACTGCGCCAAAAATGCGCAGGTGCAAGGTCTAAGGTCGTGGAGCTTTTGCATCTTATTCTTCGCCGCCTCTTGTCGAAAACCTGCTGATAATTAGTCTTCACATCAAAGCTATGCGTTCTACGCACGATTGATACTCATGACAATGACCTGGTAGCAAATCATCAGTCACTACAAGTAGGTAGGTATCATGCCAACGTACATCATAACCCGACGCGAGCTTTCTCGCATTCAAAAGTACCGTGGAAGGACGAACGATAAGATACCGGACACCGTCACGACAGTGTTTATCGATCTCACCCTTCCATTGACCCAGTAGGTTCAAGGGAACGACAACTAGGGTGGACGAGGAGGGGTACATAATTCGAGGACAGAGGTCGGGTGCATCGGCGCTGCGCGTCCCTTTGGCGGATTTCAGTTTGTAGTCGGAATTGTAGTGATGATAAAAGGCTTTATTGGCTTGTATTAGTGGCCACAGATGACTGGCTTCAAGTTCATCTGTGTAGGTCGGCCGACCCACAGTGGATCTCGACAAAGAGAAATAGTGTACAAGAATTTCAACCAAGGACGGTACTTGCTGAGGTGCCCCCCCGCGAAAACCGGCTCTATGCCTGGCCTCAGCGTACTCTGCAAGGGGGAAGTGGCGGTAGGCTAAGGGTGTCATTATGAGAGGTTGTTTACCAACCGGGGATTCCTCTGGACTTGCAAGTTGACTAGCCGTCGCAAGAATAAGAGCGATTATCATGACCGTCTTTCCGGATCCTGTGCCAGAATTAGATGACATACTGATGCGCCTTTGCTCACACGTACCCAACTCTTCACAGAGTATGCCGGCTCGGGAGGGTGTGAATGTGGGGCACTCGCGCACGACTGACATAGTTGATGGCTGGATATAAAAATAGGCGCCAGACATGCACGGGATAGCAATGTATAGTGGATCCGGGACAGGCATAGTGCTTGATTCTCTCTGGAGCATGACAGCGACTGAGCGTCGCTGATAACCATACAAGGTCGTTCTTAGACCCCATATTGCACTTCCGGATGCAACACGATGGGAAAGGCTAGTATTTCCATTCTGCGGTGGCGGAGGGTCCAATATAGGGGAGGGCAGATCGCTATAGATCTCTGCCATGGTGCGATTGTC
The DNA here is from genome assembly GCA_038089115.1 of Fistulinella cinereoalba. Lineage (NCBI taxonomy): Eukaryota > Fungi > Basidiomycota > Agaricomycetes > Boletales > Boletaceae > Fistulinella > Fistulinella cinereoalba. The sequence goes on along the minus strand of JBBPKG010000014.1, from coordinate 83,891 downwards.
CTATTGACGGGAATCATTTCCAGTATCAAAGCTGGGGAAGAGGAATTCAACAAACAATGTGGCTGGGCAAGAGATGCTCTGAGGGTGAATCGAAACAGGTCTCGTCCGCGTCCCATAAACCTTTGTTACGCTCAATCAGCGGCACAATGGCGTGTAAGTGGCCCCGGGCATCACTGAGCACATTGTTGGTGCGACCGTGCAATCGTAGTGGAGCATTCCACAAATCATCAGGGACAAGATAAACTCTAATGAAAATTATGTGTCCACTGGGGCCAATTGTATAGGTAGCCCGGAGAAATATATGTTGGATTAAGAACGCCAGGCGCCGAAAGAGAGAATCGGCGGGAAGAGCAGGTGAATTGCGCGCAGCGGAAAGGTGGCGCCAATGGCGATTACTGGAGGCGCTGGGGCACGGTGGTCCACCATCGTGGACAGTGACAGTTATTGTCCCAGCTGAAAGAAGGTTGTCCAGTGAGAGCGGTCCGGAATCCTGCGCATGGATGGTAGGCGTGCTGCGTCGATCCGTGCAAAACGGGCAGTATATGGACGGTATCAGGCGCCGAACTTGCATGACGGAAACTTGCTGGCACCGTCTGGATTCCGAGAAGTTCGCAGTAAAGTCTGATGAGGTCGCGCTGGCACCGACTCAACGCGCTCTGGCTTGCCACGAGGACAGATCGTCGTGTGAGAGATAACTTCCTTTCTTGTGTGCCGCTGGTGCTATGCAAAGCGGATGAGTTAGACTTGCATTCCGAACCCATGATGGCGTCTCTACGCTTGCACACCCCCAGAATTTGCCTGTCGGCGAAAAATTCGAGGTTTACATTCAAGAAAGCGGGCTCCATACGTCAAATTTCCAAAACCGTCGCAGAATCCCCGAAAGATGCGATATCCTGGCCGGAATACCTTGACATTCGGCGTCGAAAACGCAGATGGGAAACGGTATTCGGACCATGCTTTTTCTTACTGCCCATTGACGTCGTTTTTAAGGCATTAACCATCCCCTCCTCTTTCCTGGGCTTTGTGGGTGGCGCCGCTTACTTTGGTTCTCTGGAGACGGACGCAACCAAACCCATCATGGTACGTTCTCTATGTTGTGACGCGAGTTGAAGCGGGAATTCATGGCTCATGCACAAGGGGATTGATCCAATCTTCTTTTATGGAGCTTGTACCATGGCGTGCGCCGGTGAGTCAATCCCCCATGCGCACCATAATCTGTAGAGTCATTATTTTTCAAGGTTTGGGGTACCTTCTAGGTCCTGCAATTGGCTCATCTTGTTGGCGAATGACACATCGTCGTACTCTTGCCCTTATAGAAGCAAAGGACCGCAGATTTTACAGACATATAGTCAAAAATCGCGTTGATCCTACGGCGCAAAGTGCCAACAACCCTGTTCCGGACTACTATGGTACAGAACAATCGACTAAACATGAGTTTATCTGATGCTTCGTTCAACCACTAGGAGAGAAAATTGGCTCGCTGCATCAATACCGTCAAGTACGTGTCGCGAGATTTTCCTCTCGCTTTCACTCTAATCGCAACTTCTGGTAGTGGCTGCGAGACCAGGCAAAGTTCAGACGCAAATCACTGTTTCCCGAGGAATAGAAGCAGGACAATCTTAATCCACCAACCTACACAAGAGTGCACTTATTCATATGCATTTGTTATCTTATACTAAAACCCTGACCTGAGGGCTATCTGAGTGGCTCTTAGAAATTTGGAGTGTGACGATAGCTGAAAAATATGCGAGCTGCCTTCAAGTGATGAACACCATATCTGAAGAATAAGTTATATCGTACTGAATACCCATAGTAAATAAGACAGTTGGCACCAGCCATGTCCTGCCCAAGGTGAAGACCATAAACATAAACCTTGTCGGCACAACGGAGACAGGTGGATGCAACCATGAAGCTCCAGCTGACCTCAGTCCGTATGGGATGCTCATGATGCATGAATCATGGAAAGTGTCGTTTTCAGAGCCGTCAAGTTTTTGATCCCAGCCCAGCCCTCCCCAAAGACCGGGTCTCCGTACCGCTCACCGCAAAGGCATAAGGCGTCACTGGGGGCGATAGCTCTCCTCCCGAACTCCTCGTTTGATGAAGCACGTCATCAAACGACAGTGCATGTGCTGGCGCAGATTTAGGATGAGGTTCCGGGAACGGGTTCCGGGGTTTGGCGACATGAGGCGGTGGAGGAGATCGTGCACGCTTGGGAGGCAGACCCGCAGATTTTCTGCCCCCCTTCTCTTCTGGGGCAGGTCCGCTGATGGAACGTATTTGAGGCGCCCAGCGCACATCTGGCAGAGGTGTAACGGGGATTATTGGGCGGTTCGCAGCTAGAGACTCCACGTCCTGTTTTGCCCCCTTTTCTGATGGACGTTCGTCCAAAACCTTTGATGACCACCGTTTTCGTAGCCGGTTGATAACAACAGCTTCATCGTACAGGAATCAACAGTCTAGTCCTTGCTCGCAGAAAGGATGAACATACCGAAAACAGCCAGCGTAATGAGGGACAGAGAGACGACGATCAAAGCGGTCGAACCGGGAGAGAGGATCACGCCAGCGGCCTGAGCCGATCTCGGCTGATGAGTAAACGTGGGCAGCGAAGGTTGTGAAGTTGAAAGGGTTTCTTCCGAGCCAACTAGAATATGGGAAGAACTCATGGTTCGTAGGAGAACAAAACAAATGACCGGTCCAATAACTCGGGCAGAAGAGAGAGGAGGTGAAGGCGCAGGCCCGGACACTCAGGGGCGATCTAAGTAGGTCTCAGAAAATCATCACCCCTAGCAACGCTCGCATCGCTATTCGCGCTGGCAGTGAAAGGCTTGCGACATAACTCTCACAGACGATCAAGGAGGAGTGATGGAAACAACAACATAGGTGAGAAAAACAGTCACAATCAAGGAATGCACTGCGCTGAAGCTGTCGTTAGCCAAACTTGAGCTGATAAAGCAGTGCAGTTACCCCTTGCAGGCGCTGCCAGCAGTCGCTCGCGACTGTCGTACTTGGCCTCGAGCATCACGCGAAGATGAACCAAACGATGTGTCATGTGCTTGCTTGGACTCTGAAACTAGATGTAGCAATAAATACATGGCCTTTCGATATACCCGATCGCAGGGGGATATGTTGTCAGATCGCATCCGCCAGGTTACTGGATACAGCTCTGTGCAGCGACCGTGCCCCTTCGCTAGGGCGATAGCTCGTTAGAGCCCTGGCGACCACAGATTCCACATCTTGAGGCGACAGGATCTTGGAAGTGTTGCTCCCAAGTGCATAGACCGCCTCTGCGGCGATGGCTTTCTTCTCATCCAGCGTGAAAGGCACAAAGGGGAGGACCGTAGTGACGCGAGAAACCAATGAAGGCTACCAGGGTTGTTTGAGCGAACATTTCAACAAGAGAGTAAATGATCATACACCAAGGCAATGCGAAACACAGGGTCGTAGCATGTCCGTTAGTCCAAGGTAGTCCTCACGGGACATCTGACTGTCTGGTTCTGCCCGGTTTTCGCAGTGTTCGAAGACTAACTCGTGGCCAATGTTCGACGTCCCTAACCAAATGACATTGCGCACATCGACATGGCGCTTCCCTGCCTCCCACGAACACTGACCTGCCACATAATCAGAAAGGCCACCGAACACCGATATCATCGAAAACATACCCAGTTCCCATGGCATAAGCAGAGACCAGAGCACTTTCTGGTCCTCGACCTTCTCAATTTCCTAGACCAGTGTGTCAGAATCTCATCGGAACTATTGGCACGAGAAACTCACATCCAAGACAACTACACATCTTTTCCCCTCATTTTCGATTAAGAATTCTGCAAGGGTACACGAAGAGGGTTCCTGGAAAGTTACTTGTCGCCATTGAACGTTACTGTGACGAATAGCTAGGCTTACCTCGTACGGGCTCATAGAGTATGATTGCCAGATGTCGTGCGCAGATTGAAGAGTAGTCATATTAACAGTATGAGTAGGAATACCCAGCAAAGATCCAACTTGTGGCAAAGTTAGATACCGGACCGTGCGTAGAGATTATATACGTACACTTCCGTGCCAATAGGCTCTTCCCGTGGCCACTCGGACCTGTTCCAGTATTCGAACGATTTAGAGTGTCAATATATGAAACTACGCACCACACAACAAAACTACAATCGGGGCCACGGCCAATTTCTGGGAATGCATGCCAAGAACGCGGAACAATTGTTCCAGGGCCCAATCCTGCCCAATAACGTCGTATCGAACCCGCGTCAAGGGGCGGAAGAACGATCGGTGGATCAATTTGGAAGTTTGGCGAGTATGAGGTGCATCAGCCCGGCTGACAAAGTATCTGCCGGTGGCGGGTGAGGAAGCCAGAACACAAGTAAAAAGTACAACCCACCTGGTTGCCGGATCCATCCCTTCCAGAGTAGTCTCTAGCGGTGGAGCGCTCGGTTCTTCACCTCCCTCTTTGTGTGGTGCAGGGTTCAAAGCCGGGTTGCGCAATGCCGACGGGTTTGCACCATAAGCAAGCAACGCTTTGACAATTTCTTGCTTGTGTATTAGCTTATCATTGGTGAGCGTAAAGGCCAGAGCGGACTGAGGTCCGACAGAATCGTTTGGGCCAGCTTCGCCGCTTTCCAAAACTTGGTGCACTCTGTTCACGTCATCGCTAGCAATAGCGAAGAGTAGAGTGGGCTTCGGCGTGGCAATAGCATGAGCTGGAGCTACGAGAACAGAGCTTGGACGCGACCATTCATCCGTGTTTCTGGACTGAACGGGATGTGCTGCGGTAGAATTGCCCTGGTTAACGTCCTGTTCCGCGTCCACGACGTAAGAAAGGCTTAATGTTGAAGTCCTCCTAGAGTAACGGCGGGTCGCGTAAGTTGAATCATAATTTCGAGAGCCTGCTCGATAGTGCGATAAACGCCAGGAGGTTGGCTGTTGGGTTGGTGCGGAAACGGATCGTGAATCGCGACGAGTCAAAGAAGATTGCGACGTGGAGTAAATATCATCGAGGGATTGGGGTTGTAGTATGAGAGAGTGGGAACTGGTGCGCTTGAGGGTATGGCGTGCTTGCTCGGGTATTTGTTCACGTGAAGACGAAAGCTGCTGCCCATTAAACGACCAAATCCCAAAACCGAACCAATCAACATACCAATGAATGGCATGAAAACGAACTAGCGGATGATACACTGGGAGATTGCGGTGTGGACGAGTTGAATATATGGTCTACTGTTGAATTGATGGTGATCGTTACTGGAAGGTGGCCAATGAATCACGGGGTACTCACATGACAAGATGCTAGATACAATGCTCGACGAATGGGTAGACAGTATGGATGATCGCTTGTTAATGACAGAAGACTGGATACGAGGATAAGCAGGAAAGCACGACGGTCAGAAAAGCCACTGACTAGGTGGAGTTCCTTGAGCCCGCCTGTGGGAGGCGCAGACATCGATGTCACAGGTAAAGGCGACCGTGTTGCGGACAGAACGTGACTAGCAGAATAACATTCGCGGGATGAACCCTCCTTGACTAGATCCGTTCGTATGCGTAGCGCTTGGCGGAGCTCGGACACGGCAGGGAGAGCATCGTACGACGGCTGTGATGCATTGCGTAGCGAGTGTGTCGCCGCGGTCTAGATACAGCTGAGTTCCCGATCCATCCGATCAAGATGCCCAACATACCTGCGGCTTATGGCGCCGGAATCCGAGTGGGACCATGGTACTCCCGATTTCCCTAGTCTGCAATCGAGCGCGCTGGATCGGAGAACAATGATCTTGGGGGGAAACAAAATCCACCTTCGGAATGAGTTCGGCGAGGGAAGGACGTAGAAATGATCTCCGGCCGGTCAAAAGTGGTCGGAAGACAGTCTCAGGCGGCGGTAAATCTGTGCTAGAGGCACTAGACTTGCCCTCATGACACTGAGGTAATACCCTTCGAAAAGTTTGAGATGCAAAATCCAATGATCGGAGCGTGATGTCCTGAGATGGTTCATCAGTAAGCTCGGATGCATCAGCGGGTACCGTGCCGCCCTGCACTGAGCCTGGGACCGCGACCTCTGGGTCGTCAGAGGGATCCTCATCAAAGCGCTGATCGGAAAGAGACCGTGCATGGTCGGGCCGACTAGGCTGCTCCGGCGCCGGTGACAATGGCTCCAAGACATAAGAGGTGTCGCCAAGAGGAGTCACAGGAGATAACTTCCCTTTCACAGTGAGGTCGGATGCGGCTCGACTCCGCGTGATGAAATCGGCGGCGAAATCGGAAGACAAAGTTGAAGGAAGTTGGGACGGCCTAGCTTTCTCTGTCATATCGGAACCAGAGCGAAGACGCTGCAATGCTGCATGCGGAAAGACTGTACTCCCTTCCAGCACGTCGCCTTCCAGATTCGCGACGGCGGCTTCAGATATGGCAGCAGGGGCTAAATTGCCATCAAGCGGGGAGTGATCAGTAAACTCGATTGGTAGGGAAAGGGGGGGAAGAGGAAATGGTAACGGCTGAGTAAAATTATTGCCCCCTGAGTTATCCGAGCTGAAAGACTCCGTAAACGCATCAGATTCAAGTGTATCGTCCACGAAGCAACTTGACGGGTCTGTAAGCCTGCAATCCTCGCAACCAGCTTCTAGGAATGCAGGGCGAAGTGTGTCTTTGGCTAGAGAGGGACTGCCACAATTCTCGATCAAAGAACTTTGTTCGAGAGAAAGTTGTTCGCACTCCGAGACAGCGGGGGAGCGTTTCGGCGAGGCACCGACATGGTCTGAAGCAAGTTCCTGGACGACACTGGTATCTTCGGCAGCACTGGTTAGAATGCCTCCATACGGAGACTGGCTGTCGCAGCTTTCCGTCAACGGGCTCGGCCCTGGAGAGCCGGCATCATATGGCAAAGCATCATTTATAATCGAGGGAGACCCCTGAGAGATCTTGGTCGACAGATTCGTATTCGTGGAATGATCGTCAAAACCACAAACATCGAACGAGGATTCTCGCGGGGTAACAACCTTATCTTGAGCGAGCTCCCGGACATTATCAGCGATTATGAGGACGTCACCAAGGAAATCCTCGTCTGAAAGCAGTTCGTGGAATGCATCCATTGATAGACTCGTCACTGAAGAGGGCTTGTCAAATGGAAAAACAGAAAGGGGTACCCGTGGGGTAACAACCTTCTGCGGACTAAGTTCCTGAAGATCATCGGCACCGGCGGGAGCAAATGGGGAATTTAGGCCTATGCTACTCCCATCCGGGGGGCGACGCTCCTCTGACGCAAGAAATTCGGAGATTAGAGGGCTGTCGATCTGATCTGCAGTAGACGTCGTGACAATGGGGCACGAGAAGTCGCGCGGATCTGAATCAACAATGGGATGTTGCCCGTATTCGCTTGCATCATCGTAATGCAATAGCATTGTCAGTGATGTTGATTGGCCCGCAACAGATGAAAGATTGGCAGTTAACGCATGGGGAATTTGGTTGAAATCTTCAAAAGAAGGCTGCGTCGAGAGCGCGGTCTTGAAAGACATATTGTCATCTGAAACAAAGGAAGACTGATTGCAAGAGTCGAGATCGTATTCCCTTGCGGGATAAAGATATTCGGGGCAGTGACGCCAAGGGCCACACGTCACGGCATGTTCCTCAGATAGTTCGCCGTCTTCTTCGGCTATGTCTGCTATAGCAACATCCAGTTGTGAAGGATCACTGGACAGATGAGGCTTTTCAGAACATGACGTGTCGTAGGCATCCAAAATGGTAAACGCTGCGTCCTCAGCGCCTGCCGACGTCCCACTAGAGTCGACTTCCTTGATTGCTTCAATAGGACGAGGAAACAAGCCGGGAACACCGCTGCCGCCATCCTTATGTATAGAAGAGCGTGATGCTCGTCGTAAATGAGACAAGAATATTGCTGAAGATCGGAAGCTTCTCGGCGGGGAGCGCGGGAATGGAATAGGGCTAACCCAATTGTCCCCATCAGCATATCCCGAGTCTATCGAATCTCCCCTACTGAGCTTGGGGCCTGACGAGGGGATGGGAAAAGGCTGAAGCTTTGCCGACATTTCGACGGGGGATAATATATTCGCTGCACATTCGATGGGGCTAGTCACAGCAGCGATGCCATCATTCTGGGGCGAGGCCAAGAGGGACGCGCCAGTGAAGGTTGAGAAGGTTGATTGCCTATCTGACATGACCACGGTCGGATTCTCCCCCTCGTCCGAATCTTCGTCGCCATCGCTACCTTCTTCTTGCATTTCTCGAACAGCTTCCTCTACAAAATAAGACGTGGCATTTCCTTCATAGCTTTCCTCGGGCTCAGGATCAAGAAGGCGCTCGACGACAATTGAGCTATGAGCTTCAGGAGGGAATGATTCCTTCTGGCAACTTCCAAACGGATTAACCAGAGTATCTTCGCCGTCGGATGGGAGAACTGAGAATAGCTCCGCACTTCCGGAAGAGTGCTGTGTCTCCAGATCCATACCCATGTCCACAATAACACTGGTCGGCTGAACGTTTGTAACGGCCGCGTTTGAATCCGACGTCACGTCATCGCAACTGTGGGTGGCACTTTGAGAGCCGGATGCAACAGGGGATACTGTTCGGGACCCGGCGTCGGTGTCTTCGGCGACGGAGGAAGGTGGGCCAATGACGTCGGAAAGCAAAGATATGAGCCCTGAGTAGCGCGACGAGTCATGGATGGAACTTGCTATTCGACCCTCCGGACCAGCCAGACGAGACAAACGGGGGCTGGCAGAGTCGACGACGACAGAAGGGGTACCGGAGACGGGCTTGAGGGGGAAGGGCTGCTGCTTGATTTGGCCAGAGCAAGCGAGCAGCAGCGGGTCAACAGTCTTCCTCACTTTGACATCATGAAGAAAATTGCAGGAGTCCGCGAAGAGACATCGTCCTTGAGAGTAAAACGGACAGGGCCGTGCTGGGACACGTCAGGACGAGGAGCATCTACAGGCGGAAGTGTGCTTACTTCTCTTTCGCCAGGCTGGTTCTTGGGCGGACATCCCAGCAGATCATTGACGGTGAACTGGCGAAGACAAGGAACGGAACATCGAGACGCTTGGTCAAGGAATTGAACCAGGGAGTAGGTAATTGTTTGCGGCAGTTCACAGCCACCATAGACACCGGGTTTGCCACCACCGAGATGGCCGCCACCGCTAGACTTGCCCGCCTGACGCTTTTCTCAGGTCCTCAGTGCTCTTTGTGCGACGTGGGTACTGTGCAAAACTCAAAATGTCCACTGACGAATACGAATACTCAGGTTGCCAAGGCCGAACTGGCCAAAGTGAGGAAACAGGTGCGCAAGCTACCCATATTTGTCCGGTGTACGAAACTCACCGTAGGTACCCAGCGCGAGTTCGACCTGGAAGTCATCAACATCCAGGACAAGGGCCAGGAAAAGTGGAAGAAAAAATACGTTTACTGGATACCCGCCCTCCATCTCGATGGGATGGAGATTGCCAAGGGGCGCTGGGATGCTTCCATGGTGCTCGAGGCATTGAAACAACGGGAGGCGCAACTGAAATTGGAGCGACCGACGGAATAGTCGCTGGCTCAGACGACTGTTTTATTGTTGACATCACACCCTCCGCTCTATATCCCTGCGACCCATGGCAATCTTACCTGTACGACAGAATCCCTGGGACTCCGCTCGGAGAAGTAAGGCCTGAATTACTTCCGTCCGCAGAGCATAACCTCAGACTGTGCTTCAACTGCGGTTCTCCCGACCACGCCGTTGCGTCGTGTCCGGAACCTATCGATCGACAGGTGGTTTCATTATCACGTCAACTCTTCCACTTTCTCCACCCCACTCCAGTTGTACAGGAACCCACACGCTTCTACGAGGTCGAAGGATGGAAACAGCAGTG
>JBBPKG010000014.1:0-73953 GCA_038089115.1 Fistulinella cinereoalba | reverse complement strand
GCGTCGTGTCCGGAACCTATCGATCGACAGGTGGTTTCATTATCACGTCAACTCTTCCACTTTCTCCACCCCACTCCAGTTGTACAGGAACCCACACGCTTCTACGAGGTCGAAGGATGGAAACAGCAGTGGCTTGAATGGCTTCGATCTTATGAACCTGGCATGATCTGTGGCACCCCTTTGCGGGACGCTTTGGGGTTAGAAGGGGAGGATCCAGGCAAGAGCGTCGAGTGGCTGCATAATATGGCATACTGGGGCTACCCTCCTGGATGGGTCAGCTGCCAAGATCCGAGGCATTCGGTCCGTTCGTGCATTCTGGAAGAGGAGGACGAGGCGACAGAGTGGGATCCGTTTGCGATCTTTGACGGTGAAGGCAGGGACGAAGAAATCGACCTAAGTTTGGTCAAACTACGAAAGCCCTCGAAACCTTCTGTGGCGACGAGTCCGTCGACAATGTGCACCAAGGAAGAACCGATTCGGTGGGCCACTTACCCGAACACCTATTTTTGTTCCAACGCTCTCTCTGTCTACAACGGCACACCACTAGACAGGATGATTTCTTTCCCTTCCCGGGCGAGCATTACATTTACCGCGGAAAGGAGGATACTGTGGGAGCGCATCCTTTCTGATGGCCTGTCGACAACTGAGACTGCAACAGTGCCGCCATGGAGAATGCCTGGTGCCTTTGTTGGAGCGAGTTCTGCAGCTGTGACTGGCGTTATGCAGGACATTGATCCCCCTCCGCCATCCACTACCCCGCCGCCGCTTCCTCTTGAGCCGAATTTCCCTTCGCTGTATTGTGGATCGGAGGTAGTTAACGTTGCCGATGACGCGGACGGATCGGTTGCCGACATGGACATGTCTGACATATCTGAATGACATTGGTTTGACCATCCAATCACGCGTCACAAATGTGGTACAAGATAATAATAATATAATTTGCTATGGGGCTAGAGCTACAATTTAATCATGCTAGCCAAGAAGTACAAGCAATTACATGGGATTTAGTTAAGTGTTGGCTGGCAATGAGCGAGGTCCTTTTGTGTACTCGTAATAGAGTCCATTTATTGGTCGTGACGGTCCGTAGTCAATCAATGATGCGGACATGAATTATATGGCAGTGGCGCTGGATCGAAATTGTCCATCAGAGTCGGCGAGTGTCATTGATTGTTCGCGAGAGGGAGAACGCGTGCTGGTTGGGCGCGCAGCATAACGTGGCAGCGATTCAAGGGGCTTGGAGATGAGGAAGCCTGAAGGAATGTCGATGGATGCGACGAGATACCTGCGGAGATGAGGACGAACCTTTCAAGCCTGCTGCCTTTTCGCCTTGACGTCCAAATCCATAGCCGGCACGACTTGCACTCCTCGCGGCACCGAATTCGGTGAGATCACGACCCTTTTCTTCGTACTCTGTCGAAGAGACGTAGGTCTGCCCTGATGCCCCAGTGTCAGATCGGTTTAAGTTTGCGGCAGGGGGGAGGTGAGTAGGGAGCGTGTCCTCCTCAGGACCTGCACGCCATGCCCTGATGGAGCGTCTTTGCTTCGCCGACTCGCGGAAAATAAGACCAAGAAGCATGTTTAGGCAGCCAATGACAAAGAGGAAGAAGGCGGCCACGAGGGTAAAATCGTCAACGTGTTGAGAAAGGACCGAAGCGCCAATTCTACATGGAAATGAGCACGCCGCGATAACAGAAATGAGAGTGGGAGACACACAATCCTTGGAAGATGCCCAGTGCACCGAGGCCGAATTGGGGCCCCAACACGGGGAAATAACGATCAAAGAATGCGGCAGGCCAGCCCAGTTCGGATAAAATAAGAGTGAGCACTTGAAAGAGGATGAGGAGGCGATTCACGATAGCCCAGAATGCGCCGCCAAGTTGGTTTGGAACAGTGCTGTCCCTGTGGAGACATAAGGCGTTGCAGAAGAGTGCTTTGGAGGGACGCACCCAATATATTCACAGTCGACCAAGTCTTGATGAGTGGAATTGCTGCTACTCTGAGCGGACTGGTATGCATTGACTGCTTCCACATCTGTGACTATGACGAGGATACTGCTGGCGAAGACAAGGATGAGGGACACGATGCTCAGCACGCGTGCGACATTGAGACCAATGAAAATGTCTAGAGAGGTATCAGCGAGCGACGCGGGACGGAACTGAGGACGGACAAGTGCGGGCGTTGGGTGCCATGAGGATATGCTGTGCGAGCGTCGAGGAAACTTGAAGGGGGTGGTCCAGCACCAGATGAAGGAAGGAGGATATGCAGTGTGAACTCGGTGTGGATTCTTATATACTGTCGCCATTGACGAGTGCGTTCTATTGTTCTTCTCGAGAAGCCGCTCAACTAGCACAAAAACAGCAACGCCCCTCAAAAATGTTACGTAACACCTCGCCATTGTCCTCGTTGCCACCATGGCACTTAATGGCTGTGTCCACATCCCATTAGTTCTGTCTACCAAGATAAGTGGGGCAAAGAGCGTATACATGTACTGTCCATAACTAGATAATTGCTGATTAATCGGCATGCGCAACACAGATGTGGGGATACGGTCCAGTGTCCTTGTAATGCTATGTACGTCGTGTTTCGTCGTAAGGTGGGTCAGTAACCGTTTTGCATGATGCGGCCATTGCACAAGGCTTAGCGCGAATAAGCGGGAGGATCCGCGTAGGGAGCTTCAGGGACCCGTCCTCCGTCTGTGTGTATGATAACATTCGACGAAGGCCTAGAAGACATCCTATGCGGGTCCGACATGACGCTCCCGGTGGGCGAAGGAGGTCCATCATTGACAATTTGCAAAATGCGCCGTTCCACGGGCAAAACAGGACTCCCAGTGCGATTCAGTGGGTCAAGAATTGCTAGGTCATCCATATTTGGCGTCCAAGAGCCGAGCGGCGGGGCCGACCCCTCCTCTAATAATGGCCGTGTACTATTTGAGTGTGAGGCCATAGACAACGACCGAGGAGCGGTCTCAGTACTGCCGACCGGACTCAACATTATCGGTGCTGGTTGGGTTTGAAGGGTGAAGGCAGACCCAGCCGTAGACGGCCTAGACGCCCCCGCGCGGGTACCTTGTAGCAATGGAGTTGCCGAAAACGATGTTTGACGGCTATGCATGCCCGAATGCTCGCTGATAGAGCTATAATGCGACGACCGCAGCGTCTCCCCAGCTGCGGCAGGAGGGATAACATGCCCGACAAGTCCATATTGGTATGGTCTAGGCTCAGCAAACGAATCGGTCCTCAGGCTGCGACTGTCGCGTCCACGCAGCGAGCCTACAGCGGGCGACCAATCGTTGTCATTCGGGATTTCATCATCCTTCTCGAAAATATCATCCCACGATCGGCGCCTGCGGCTGCAACATGTTGTCAGCGAGCCTTCTAAAACGTAAAGGAGCAAAGCTTTACCATAGCCACCACAGGGACCCCACGATTACCACCAATCCGACGAATCCACCAAGAACACCTCCAACTATGGGCGCGACATTCGTGCCTGACCCTGGTGATGATGAACTACTCTGTAGGGCAGGGCTAGTGACAGAAGAAGGCACGTATACGCCGGTTGCAGGCAGCGTCGACACCACCGTGACCACCGTTTCCACGACTGAGCCATCTGCAAGTGTGGTGGAGGAGGATTCAACGAATGTAGAGGGTGGAGGGGTGCTTTGAACAAGAACAGACGTCGTGACCGGCGTATTCGATGAGGACTGTGACGGTGTCAGCGACGACGCAGCGCTGCTCCCTCCACTGGTACATGGAGCAAATAAAGTCTGCGTCGGCTGCGTTTCTGTCACTGGGACGGTTACAACAACCGGAGCCTGCACAGTTTGCCCACCGCCTAGAAAATTACATTAGCGCATGATGACAGATACATCTAACCCTAGGACAAGCGAAGCATGCAACGTCGGGCCCACCGAGGACCGAGGCACAAAGGATGGTGCAACCTTGATTGAGAGCAGACACTTACCTGCGACCGTGAGGAACTGAGTGACCTGTGTGGATGATATGCAGCCTGAGGAGCCGCTAATGATACCCGAAGCAATACACGATGCCTGCACGACAGTGGATACTTGAACTTGGGATCCTGCACTCTGCGAAAAGGAGGTAGACAAGGAGGAGGTCCTGATGGTGGCATATTCGGTCGCTGTAGGAGAGGTGACACAGGACATGCTCAAGTTGAGAACAAGGAGCGAGAGACGACACGCGACTGATGAAGGGCGCAAGGAAAGAAAGAAAACAAAACGAAACGAAACGAGAGAAGGAAAGAAATGACAGAACAATGTGAGAGTAAGCCGTAATGCGGTTGACAGCGGAGGCACTGCAACAGTCTTTATTTGATGCCCGCCAAATTTTGCTTATCGGCACGAACTAGATCCCGAGGCATACACAAGACCCGCATTCTCATTAAAACCATGTACAAATGACGAGAGGATATCAACTATGGGACCACCGAAAGGCTCTGAGAGCGTAGGTCAGTCGTGCTCATGCGCTTTGCCTCGTCCACGCCAAGCGTCCCGCACTCGACCGGTGGCGACCAAGAGGCTGGACGTCCTCGCTTGTTCTCTCTTCCAACGGCTTCCCACACAGCTTGACCCTTCTCTGCCATTGTCACATCGCCCGAGCGCTCAGTGGAGCTAATATCCAGGACAGGCTCGGTAGAACATGACATGTCTTCCTCCGACTCTACCACCTTCATGCTACCCTTCCTCACTCGCTGCCAGAGCGTTTTACTTGTCTTTTTAATAAACCGTGCAAGGGTGATGATGGGATCTTCCATGTCCTCCGGCAGGTCCAGGTCTCTGGACCATAGTAACGATCCGCTGTCCTCTTGGACGGCCAATATGCGGCGTGAACGTGCTGGAACACCGAGCGGTGCCAAAGACCGCTTTCTATTAGGATCGATCAACGGGAGTGGCGCAAACTTCACGGTGGGGGTGCTGGAGGATGGGGAACGGAGCGAAGAATCAGGGGTCAGCGACTCCGTGGGCGAGATATTGTCGACGGAAGAGCGAGTGGAGATGGGGGATGACGTGGCAACGAGGGTAGCAACCTCATGGATTTCGTGGACGTCAAGAAGGGATCGGTTTGGTGTCATTGGCAGGTTAGCCGGCGTCAGCATGAACCGAGATGGGGAAAAGACTGTGATATCGAATGAATGTGAAGGAGTAGACGAGAGAAACGTCGCACCGCCCAGCGTCGCAGAGCAGAACAGTTGGCACCAACGGAGCGTCAGTGATATGCTGGGGGGAAAAGTTTGAGGTTGGTGTCTAAACGTGACACGAGTTTGACATAGCGTTATGATAACGTTTTCGAATTGCCCCCGCGTCGGCCAAGAAGCCTGATGAGCACGGTTCGTCCCGACCCCCAACTGCAGACTGTCTTCCAGTATGGTCGAAAACGATCCAACACAGCCCAATCACCCGCTAGGGTGCCCGCTACCGGCACCGTTTCTCCTCTGAAGTTAGGCGACTCTAAAGTTCTCAACACTTGGGTGCACGACCCCAAGGAGTCACCCAAGGTCATTCTCAACCAAGCATGGTGGCCTGGTGTCGCAGAGGGCGACCTCCTACGCGTAACTCAATCTGAGAATACCTCTGGTTTTCTCTTCACCGTACCTAGGGACGAAGGCTGCCCCAAACCAACCCTCCAGGTAGACCTCAACGTGTCCCGTTTGTCCCGGCTCATTCCGATTATTTCAGATATCCCTACCAAGATATGTTGCGGATGCGTTCTCGATGAAAAACAACACCGAAGTGACGGTGACAAAGGTACATGAAACGGCATCCCTTTCGTCTTGTTTACACACTTGGCGCTCAGGTTGACAAAGACAGCCATTCAGCCGACTACATTGAATTTTCCTTTGCTGATCAGTACTTGGGCCGTAACGAGATGTGGAGGCTTGGAAAACACCTCGTCGGTCATTGTGTCTTCGTCGACCAAGATATTTCCTTCATCGGCGTGATCGCTGCTAAAGTTCAGAGTATATATGTCAAGGGCCAAAAGGTTGGACCAGCTTTCGGGGCCGCCCCTTCCATTCTTCTTACCTTTCCCCACAGGTATCCTCAGCTTACGTTACATCAAGAACCAAAACGATCTATAGATCCTTGTCAGCCAAGGTCACAATATTCATCCAGGTTTGTCGTGAGCTCTGGCAGTTTGCTGGAGACGGCGAACGGTTCTACGAAAAAATTGTACACTCTTTTCTTCCGTCACTTTTTTCGAAATGGCGGGAAGCTGGGACAGATCACACCGTTACCATCGTGTTGATTTCTAGAGTTCATTATGATACGACGGAACTGGAGTACGCTGCCGGTCCTTTACGTCGCGACGAGGACGGACGATGGTACAAGGACTTTTTCAAAGTTATCACGGACCTAGAGGTTATCAACGACTGGAAGCCAACCTTATTTCTCCTCAAGGACTCTTTCTGGGCATTCCAGCGCGACATTCTCCTGGCACACCACTATCATCAAGCTTCCATGGAGTCTGCCAAACCAGACCAAGCACGTTTGGTCGGACAAATATCACACGCTCACGATGGCCCCATTCTCGAAGCGCTCAACCTGGGTCTCAATCCCAATGAGACCCATTACATTGACCGCTCTCTGTCATCAACAGGTGTCTCAACGATCATCATCACACCAGGAACCGGATACTTTCGTGTCTCCAAACAGCTCTTGCGGTTGACGACGACCAGGATGCTAGATCAAGGGTTCGGACTGGACCTGGTTTGTCTCACAAAAGCGCCGTTGCACCAAAGCCCGATCTTCAGCTTTCAAGGGTACGATCCCAGGTTTGACAAGGAGGTGAAGAACACTCGTGACCTGGATCCACTGTGGGGCGGTGACGAGGTTCCCGGTGAGATGACTACACGGGAGAAAGTAACTTTTTGGTGGGAGCCTTTTTGGATCGGCGTGACATTCTGGGACAAGCAGATGGACTTGCCCTTTCGGAAGGATAGGTCAGTTTCGAGGCAACCATCAAACCTAGCTGACCTGCGATGTTAGGTTTGTCGCAAGGGCTAAAATGCACGAGATACAGATGCTCGGCCTGTTGGAGCATGACGTTCTTGCGACAATTGAGGTTCCTTTCTTGCCCGAGCTCCGAGACTTGGTGGTAAGCCCCCGAAATTCATTTGCCGAAGACAGGGGTCCCACCATGACGGAGGCGGAGCAGGCAGACCTGGACCTTTTTTCGTCCAAGACGGAAAATAGGCCGTCGGTTAGTACAAGGTCCTCATTAACATTGAGTACAAACAACACGGTGGTGTCCTCGTCCTATCGCCCGTCCGAAAGGCGGGGCATACCTTTGAATCGCACATCTATCGCTTCTTCACGCTTCACGCCCATCGAAGAGAGCCCGCGTCGCATTATCTTGGAACTCCCGCCCGAAGGCAACGAAGATGGGCCTGTGCCTTCGGTCACCGGACTAAGTACCTCTCCATCTCAGTCTTCGATAAAGTCTGGCCGCTCCGTCTCTACAACGGTGTCGACTACTGTATCCCCCGAAAATGCTGTGCCAAGTTCCACGACTTCGCGACTTGCGAAGCTCGCGCCTTCGTGGTTCTATAATCCCTTTCGTGGTAGCTTGGTACCCGAGCCACAGGTAGCCTCATCACCAAACACATCGATGCATAATATCGTCACCCCAACGACACCCACTCCGTCGGTTCGCGTGCCTATCACGCCGAATAGACCGTCAGCATCCATATCACGATCACCCAAGCCCATGGCGATCATCCAGACTGCCTCGGGTAGGACGACACTGAGCCGAACGTATGAAGAGGAGCCTCCAATAGCCATTCCCCACCGCAGCTCCATGTCACGATACTCACCATTGAACACACCACCACGCGATGAACCGACATTCGGGAAGCGCCGCAGCACCACACTCACATCGCTCAACATACCGCTGTCATCTTCGTCACCTCAGTTGAGCTCCCGGACGAACCCATCACGACCCCAGTTCGCGGTGTCGTACACCCAATCATCGCTGGCGCGCCGCTGGGAGCACATCTTCCCCAGTCCGATATACAAGTATGAGGTCAAGTGGAAATCGATGGTCACGCCATCCTGCCTCCCGCTGACCGTGGAACACTTTCCGAGTAGCGCCGAGCTCGAGTCGTCGTACGACGTATTTTCGTACGACTTTGTCGTGGACCCGACCGAGATGCGCTCGTTCCTGGTCAGGCCGCCGAACGTGCAGGGCACGGTCGATGACATCCGCCGCGCATGGGCGTTGGTCGTAATGCGGGGCATGGTTGCCGTCCGCCTTGCGCAGGGCTTTCAGTTTGTGCTTCGTTCGCAGCACGAGTCGGAGGGCAGGTCGACGCTGCAGCGGCCCAAGTCAATCATTGGTGAGGAGGACACCGCGCCAAAACCGTATGGCGCGGCGGAGGTCTTGAACTCTACCAGAGACCCTGTCTATCTGAGCATGAGCAACGAGATACATCTGATATCTTATACCGGGGAGGCGATCCAGGTCCGGAGGTATGTGCGGAGGATGCCTTCGTCACCGCCTCTAGACTACGAGTGCTTAATCTGGCCCAAGCGGGGTGTCGGATATACAGAACTGAAGACCAGGTTTGTGTCGCACGGTTTGGAGAACTATGGGTGGAACAGGTGCGAGCCACATTGACTATGAATGAAAAGGCATCCTCACCTCACGTTGAAATAGGCTCGACATGCTCGTTGCAGGCTACGAGCACCAATTTAACGAGTCTTTGCGCTACTGGCGTACCCGATTTGTTGTTATCCCGTCTGCCGAAGAGCCCGAGGTGACAAGCGGGCCTACCGGGGAGCGGCTGGATGACGAAGAAATCCGGCTGATGGGCATCGACAAGCTTGCGGAAATATTCACCAAGGCACGCTGGCAGCCGTCCGACGAGCGCAGCCAGCAGCTACCGCCTGTCCGGTTCCTGCCGACAACGCTCGGGCCCGCATACTCGATCCAAGACGAGACACTCATGGTGCAACTTGACGAGATCCATGCAGCGGGTCCGCTTAAGAAGAAGATGAAGAGCGAGCGGGAGATCGCCGACTTGTCGTTAGCCGCCATCGCCAAGACGATGCGCGACGACGACGGCGTGCCTATCAAGTTGCATCGATGGCATCGCATGAAGTACCCCGACTCATTCACCGGGTTCGACTTCGTCTCTTGGCTCGTTCGGGAGTTTCGGGACGTTTCCTCGCGAGAACAGGGGGTGGAGTGGGGGACGAAGTTGCTCGATCAGGGTCTCTTTATCCACTGCACGGGCCGGCACGGCTTCCTGGACGGGTGAGTGGGCGGTTGTTATAAGATTATCAAGTTCGGTCATGAATGCCTTTCAGTCACTACTTTTATCAGCTTTGCGGGGAGTACACGACAGTGAGCACGCCTTCTAGGGGGTGGTTCAAGGCCAGTCGCCACACGCCGTATGAGGAGAACCTGATTGGACGAGGTTACTATCCATCTCATCACGGAAAGCCAAGTGGAGTTAGCCCGAAGCGGGCAAGGAAGCGCATGATCCTTACGCAAAGCATGATCATCGACGTCGACCCCGGAAAAGTGGGTTCTCGATCCCCTTGAGCTTGTTTTTTACCTCCCTGGCGCTGACACGGCGCTCTTTTCCCGCAGAAAAGCGATCAGGCGGAGTCTGTCATCCTGCACCATGATATCATTCAGAACCCGGGGACAGTATTCCATTTCGAGCTTCAATGGATTGGGTCCACCGCACGATGTATCGAAGACACACTTCGGCAGTGGAGTAGGGCCATCGAGCGATACGGGCTCAAGCTCGTGGAGGCGTACGTGACCGAAATAAGCGACGTGCGCGATCGTAACGCGTTCCAATCGTGCTTCCCGTTACGCCTCGCCGTTCCACCCCCAGGCATTCCTGATTTGGACAGGAGAATCCCGGAGTACTCGCAATCGACGCACTATTTCGAATATGCACTTTTGAGGCGATTTGGATTCATCATCGATATCGAAGCGGTGAACATGTACCCCAAGGATGTGGACGTAGTCTACTCCTATCGTCGGGCTCCGTTCAAGTACTCCCAATTTGTTCACCGATCAGGCGTTGCATTTGTCCAGGTGTTAGGAGACTCGCAAGGGTTCCTCTTTCTGACGAACCGCCTGATGGGTGCTGGCCGCATGAGCACAGCGACAAAGGGCAGAGATAGGCCTACTGCAGCCGCCGATGAAATTCGATCCAAACTCCAAGAATTTTGTTCAGACGAGGCAGCTCTGATTAAATTTTACGGGGAAGAGCTTGCGGCGCTAGGTCCTGATGATCCACCTCCGTTGAGTATATAGGTCCCGAAACGTATTCCCGTTAATATGAAGGAACGTGTGATAAGTGTGTGGACTGAATCTGATCGTGTACAAATAGAAGAACGGGGGGTCATGATACAGAACTTGCATTCACAATGACTTCGCGACCGTTTCCTCGGACGGAACGTTTTAAGGGGTCTCTTGAGAGGGGTTTCCGCATGTCTGTGGAAAATAAGCAAGTGCGTCGGGCCGAAGCCGCGGATTTAGACTCACCGAACGCGTCTTCTTCATCTTTTCCACCCTTGCCGACTCCAAGCGAGCCATAATACTCTCTCACTCTACGATAGACGCTATATCCGAATCCCTCGTACATGTTTATGGCGAGTGCGTTGTTACAACGGACGTAGAGGTCAACAAAGAATCCCTTGTAGTTTTGGTCCGACGCGAGTTCAAGGCGGCTGACCATGCTGCGTGCGAGCGAGAGACGACGGTATTCGGGGGCCACAGTCACTGCGGTGATGTGGCCGTGCCAGTCAGTGGATGAGCCCTCCGCTTTTCCAAGGACTGAAAGGAAACCGGGTCTGTTGGATCGCGATGAGATGAAATTCGTGGATGCTGCGTACTGTAGCCCATCATACGGCCGTTCGGTGCCTCCTGTACGTAGCACAGATCCGGCCATCGTGAGAGATAGGACAGGTAGAAGCTAACACCGTACTGCAAGCGGCGTGTCAATGCGATGGGGTGGCGTGCACAGGTGGCACCTACGGTCTCTGTCCAGACATCTAGGTTGCTAGGTAGTGGGCTTTAGGCGTATCTGCAGAGAGGGACGTGAGATGTGAACATACATGTTGTTAAATTTGAACATGTCGGTCGCCATAAAGGGCCTGAGTACGCTCATTTTGTATGCGAAATACGTCTGCCGGGGAGTTTCCTAAAAGAGGGTGGAGTGTCACGATGGACTGTTGTGATCAGCGGTGTTATCAGTGTGTGTAGACGTGCGTCCAAACTGGGACGGGCCTTGGATCCTAACACATGCAAACATATTGCGGTGCACGGAGTCCCGGGCGAGCCGCCACAAATTTCGGTTGTGTCGAGGAAGAGACCCCTGGAAGCTTATCCACATCTGCCTATTTTCCAAACGGGTTGTGTGCATCGATGTATCAGCAGTTTTCTGCGGCGGCACCCCCTGACTATGGACACAACTCGTTAATGGGGTCCCTCTCGGCGGGCCCAAGCACGGTGGCGCCGCATGCCACGACTGCCACGGCAACGACTTCACATCAGAAGCCGCCCCCACTGGTCGCTACAGGCGACTGGGCACAGGAGCTCGTCCAACTGGCCAAAACGGCCGAGCTCAAGTAAGATTTTACACGCAAGACACGGCATCCTGTGCTGATGGCGTGTTTTCTTAGAAAGCATTCGCTGACGCTACAGCTCCACACTGCGCACATTGTCTCGGCACACGCGAGTCTGGAACAAAAAGACAAGGCGATACAGGACATCAGGGAGCAGAAAAACAAGTACGTGAGGCGAGAACGATTAGATCTGCTTTATCGGACGAGACTGGTTTGTATCACGCATGTTCTGAACCATTTTTGTGCGGTGCAGACTTGACAGCGAACGGGCGCGATTACTCAATGCTCTGGCCGAGGTTCGATTGCTTTGCTCGTGTAAAAAGTGTTGTGTTGATAGATCGTCGATCAGATCAACTCGGACCGCGACAAGGTAGATATGTAGATGACATGGGACAAACTTGGTCTTACGATGATCTAGGCGGACCTACTAGAGGCGTCTATCTCGCGAGAGTATGTGGGTGTTTCCCAGGCGGATACTGTTCGGGAGCTGACGGCCGGTGGAGATGTACAGAATTACGCCAGCAGATTTCGGTCTTGCAAGAAGGGGAATATGCATCGGCGAAGGGGGAGGTGGACCGGTTGCGACAGGAGCTGGGGCAGCCCGCACTACCGCCATTGCAAGCAACGTTGGATGAGAAGACGACCCAGTAAGTCAAAGTGTTCCACGGTGCTGGGACCGGGTGTATTTTGTGGCCGGAAAGAGCGTATCAGAGATGGATGGCTTGCGGGGGAAGCAGAAGCTGGAGCGATTCCGGAAGTGGATGGAGTGGAACGTGTGCTCACATGACCAATGACAGGTATCTGCGCGATCGGCGGGTGAATGGTGAAAAACGGAGTGGGAGTGACGTGAGCCAGGAGGTGCCGGCGGGCACGACCAAGCGGCCCAGGGGGCGGCCGAAGGGGAGCAAGAATCGGACGAGCAGGACGAGTGGCAGCGCAAGCGGGGCAGCGGGACCTTAGTCATTTGGAGATTAGTCTGATACGTTTCTTACGCGCAGCTGACTAGTGCGGGGCGGTAGCTTAGTCAGGAACATGGCGAGTCAGCGTTGGACCTCTGCCGAACGCGCCGGGCCGAACATCCAAATCGGGGGATGAACTAATCAAGGACGATTGTTCCTGCTCGGCTCTGACTCGGAGTGCGAGTGTTCCATTGATAATCCTCCACTCGTCACTTCCTTCCTTATTCGTCATCATCCGATTCGGCCCTGTCCACTCCCGTGTACCGTCGCCCCCTTTATAACCTGCGCCCCTCCAACCGGATGCCCCGTCCTTCCCCAAGCCACAATGGTGCACTCCCCCGTCCACCACGCAAGCCTCGTCGACCCGGCTCTCCACTCCCCTGCTCTCCTCGAGCTCCTCGACATCAAGGTCTCCCGGCCCGTCCGTGGTGCGCATCTTTCACGCCCTGTGAAGCCCGTCTGACCCCTCTCCAGACTACATCATCGACGCTGTCGTCGAAACAGTCGACTATGCCATGGGCCGCCCGTCTTCCTCGCGCCGCGGCCGTGCCTACTCGCGCCGCTCTGAGCATGGCCCTTTTGCAACCTTTGTCCACGACGTCCTCACCCGCGCAGAGGTCTCCGTCCCCACCATCCTCGTCTCGCTTGTCTACATCGACAGAGCAAAGCCTCACCTCCAGATCGCCCTCGAAGAATGGGCGTGTGAGCGTGTTTTTCTCGGCGCCGTAATGGTCGCGAGCAAGGTACGTTGTCTCTTTCGTTTTCCCTTGCCCTGTCACTTATCAATTCCTCGTTCCTAGTACCTTAATGACTCTACCCTCAAAAACATCCATTGGGCGCTTTGCACCGGCGTGTTCGGCAAGCGTGATGTTGGCCGCATTGAGCGCGAGTTCCTGGATGTCTTGGATTTCGAGCTGTCGGTCAGCGAAGACGACATCCTCAGCCACCATGATTCGCTCTCTGCGGTCGCTCTCCCCTCGCACAACTATCGCCGCCACGTCAATCACCAGACGCACTCCCACTTCCGCCCCGCAAACCACGCTGTCTGTCCAGATTTGGACCCATCCAGCCCCATGTCTTCCTCTGGGAGCTCCCCGGCACCGCGCACACCAGAAACACTCGCAGATTCTACTTATGGTACTCACCCCAAAGTCCATGAGAACGTGGACGACTCTAGCACTCAAGTAGTGCACGTCCCACCCAAGAGGTCCCAGCCCATGCCATCGACGATGGATTTAATACGGGCTTTCCCACTCCCCGTTCCACAACATCCACTTTCGTATTCACAACCTTCTGCGCCCTCGCACAAGTCACACCCACGTTCTTCACATCGTCCCTTTTTGCCTGTTGCACAAGTCGCTGCATAGCCATGTTTTCTCTCCTTGCCGTCTGAACAACTCGTGGTGTCGCTATATTTTTTGACATATACCACACTCATTTAGCATTTAGTACACTAATCGTCGATACATCTGTGTCCAATGAAACGAGAATGAAATACCTCTGCCCGGCTATTACATGGTACCGACGGAAGAGGATGAAAGTGGTTGCCACCCGGAAAGTGAATGAATGCCGCAGCCCGATCCTACCGCGTGCTTTGTCTGGGTTGACACAGCCGGCACCGCTCACATCGGACTTGGCAGCCAATGAGTCCACGCATTCTCCCGATCCGTCATGCGCGGAAGCCGGTGCCCGTGTCCCCGGCCTTGTTCACGACAGTATTCGGGAGCCAGGAGCCTTGGCGCGCGTCGTACGAGCACCCTCTCCACCGTGGAATCCGCGTTTCGGTTTGACTCATTCGGCACAGGCGATTTGCTTTAGCCATGCCGGATGTGACGCTTGTCCAGTTATATAATCTGTCCAGAAAGAGGAGTGCGCCCGAGGCAATGGCTCGCCGAGTTGCTGTGCGGCTGTGCCGTTTGGGTCGCCGAGCTGACGAGGCCATCGCCGATGCTGTCCGCCAAAGAGCCACCCGTCCGACGCGAGGCTGTTTATGCCCGAGTCGCGTATTCACCGCGTGCCCGATCGGGTGGGTCAAAGGCGTCGCAGACAAGCCCAAGAGTCTAACTCGGGCGCCTTGGCCTGCGAACGCGGCCGCCGGGGTGCGTCATACGACCGCAGCCTGTTTATTGTTCCAAGCGCAATAGTGCCACTCGTGTACTAGCCTCGCGAACGACCGGCAGGCACGGTATCGCATTGGGCCTGCGGCGCAACCCGCTCTCAATGCAATGATTACCGTATGCGTCTGTGTGTGTGCGTGCCGAGGTGCGTCCACGGTTCTCGCCTAGCCTCGATCCCTTGACACTGCGGTTCGTGGAGGGTATCAACCGGCACGTCCCGGGACGCCACCGTTTGGCGAGTGGTGGATCCAGTCAAGTCAGCGCGATCCACGTCCCTGGCTCGCCGGATCGGCCCTTGTGGCCAGGGGAGGCCGCTCTCCTGGTCGGAGGCCTATCACGGCGCGCGCGAATCCCCGACCGACGCAGACTTATTCAAATGGCCAATCGTATCATGGGTCACGTTCAACAAATCGGACCGGGAGAGCCAGCCCGCTTCCCATCGCTCCACACTCCTTCGCGCCCCCGTTTTTCGCCACCCCCCAGGTTGGACGGAAATAGATTTGAGAAGCCCAGTCCGGGGAACAGATCCCCTCGCGAGCGGTGGCGAGTCTGACCCGGGGCTATTTATACGACGTTTCGTGTTCGGTGTTCGGGCGACCGCACCCCAGGCTCGAGCGTCGGACAGGTCGTCACCCTCGTTTGCCCTGCGGGCTCTGGGTACGGAAGACGCGTGAGGGACCCTGGGGTGATGCGGCCATCGAGGCATCAAGTGCCTGGGCTGCGACCGCAGCGGCCTCTGCGCGTTTGTTCGGCTCAGACACCGTGCGGGCGTGTCCGTTCGTCTCCGTCGGCTACTGCCGCCCTGCCCATATACGGCTATATCCGCTCATTAGGTGAGGCCAACCAGGTCCAATCGATCCGCGCTCGCCCCATCTCGCCAAAATAGTAACATAGATCATGTTACGGTACAAATGCGTATGATACAATCGAATCAGTCATCATATACACGTCGTGCGGGTATGGTCTCAGAGCAAATGACAAAACGGATACAGCGTTACAAATGTAGCAGTGCGTGCCTGGTGCGCTATGGGATGTATATCTTGGAGTAACCCTCCACGCTGCGGACGCCATCAGATATAACGGCCGCTATCGGGACGCATCGCTTACTTTGTTCGACAACACGGGCAGGCATGCTTGGAGACAGACGAACGGGACGCCAAGTTTTCGCGGCAGTCGTCGCACAGAGCAAGACATCTGGGAGCATAAGTCGACCACGAATGGCATAATGACCTCAAAACTCACCGGCATGGCCAGCAAATGATCTGGCGCGGTTCCACTGTACATATGACACAGTTCTTCCGTGCTTCGTCGAGTACATCTTCGGCTCGCGAAGGGGCGATATCAGGCCGCCGCGCCTGCACAACATCTGACCACCCGTCGTCGCTGGCTCTGCGGTTCAAGCCGGACGAGGAACGGGACACCAACTGGCTGAAACGCCGCCGCGTCAAGGGGGACGACGAATCATCGGCCAGATGGGCCAACAAATGGGAGGTCGATGACGATGTGCCCACGGCGGAGGAGAGGTCAGCATAGAGACTAACGGCTTCCGCCTGATGATCGTTTTCGTCAGACAAGGAGGAAAAGGATTCGACCGAGTTGGACCGGGATCGCGCGACTGGTTCATACTCGTCGTACTCGTCGTCGGTGACTTGCTCGCCGCGGACGAACTTACTGTAGACGTCTTGGCTGTCGTGCTCCTCGGCCTGAGAACAGGTGTCCCTGGGGGTAGCGTCGTCTACAGAGACAGTGCGGGGGCTTCTCAGGAAACGCCATGAAAGGATATACATTCGTTTGAGAAAGTAGACTACTTCGACGATGAAGCGGATAAATTCGCGATGCCAGGCGAGATCCAACCAAAGGTCGCCATCGTTGGAAGCGGCCTTAACGTTCCTGATTTCGTTGGCGAATCCTTTTTTTGCACGGCGATTCTTGCCGTAGCCTTCGAATGCATGAGAGACGGAGGCGACACCAAAACGGCTTAGGGAGACCGTGCCGAGCTCCTGGTCGAGGGGGGTGTGCATAAGAGCGACGCCGGTGACCTCGTTTCCGAGGCCAGATACGCTGGAGGTTTCGAGGCTGGCGGTCCCCATGCGGAGAAGGGCGATGGAAAAGTCTTCGTCGAGCCTTGGTAGGAGAGTAGCCTGGTGACCGAATAGGGGTCGGGAAACGGATCCTTCCGAGACAATTTGGGTGAAGGCGTTGAGAAGAATGGCGAGAAGGGTGACGAACAGGAGGGCGGATTCAAAGAGGCAGGGAATGTAGTTGAGAAGGGGATAGGCGGAGTTGGAGAACCAGAGAACCCAATGGAAATGAAGGAGGGCGACGATGGATACAAATGCGGACGGGATGAGGCGGTGGTCTGACCAGGACTGTTTTATGGCAAGAGTGTGCACGACGGAGAGCTAGATGGGAGCTGAGTGACTCGGGGGAGCGAGAGAAAGGCGAGACGGACTTGGATGATGGGGAGCATGATGGTGAAGACGACGTGTTTGTCAGGACGGGAGGGGAGACCCTGTAGATTGGTATCGTGTGTCATGGGGGATGAGTAGATATGCAAGAGAAAGGCATAGCCGAACTGGCGAATAGCCGAGAGAAGATCAGGGACGGTGTGCAGGTGCGGCGAGATGACATACGAGGTTGAACGGAGATGCGTTGCTGGATGAGCCTTCGAGCCCGCGGGTGAGTGCCTCTACGCAGAGTGCGCCGCAGACGGAGCAAAAGGTAGACCAGCAGAGGGAGGGGGTGTCGAAGCGGGCGGCCCAGGAGGCGAGGAGTGGGAGGGAGGTGGGGAGGGCGGAAGCGGTCTGAGCGAGGGTGATGGCCCAGAGGGAAAGGGACCTGGAGAGGAAGTAGAGGGAGGGGAGACGCAGGACGAGGCGGACGCAGGAGGAGGCGAGATCGAGGGGGAAGAGGGCACGAGAGGCGGCGTGGAGGAGGGAGACGCGGGGCTGCTGGGTGCGGGGGCGGTGGCGAGGGGGGACGACGATGTTTTGTATGCGATGGATGAGGACGGCCTGAGCGGGGTGAGCGCGGGCGGGCGGGCTGGTGGACCGGGACGCACCATGAGGACCAGGCCGACGAGGTATCCCGAGGTGAAGAAACCCCAGGGGCCGGGCAGACGGGCGGCGCGGGGGAGCCAGTCGAGCGTGACGAGACCAGACATGACGACGCTCATCACACCCGCATGACATCCTCATATCCAACCCCCACGAGGGCACGCTTAGTCATCATGCCAGCCCTCCGGCCCGCCCCGTCCGCGTCCTCGCCAGCCCCGCCGCCTTCAACGCCGTCGTCCACGTGCGTCCCCGGCCTGCCCCACGTGAGCACGCCGACGCGTCTTCCTCTCCTCCCTCTACATCGGCCCCGCCTGGTCCGCGCAACTCCGGCCCGCTCTCGCCGCCCTCAGCTCGACGCGCTCTGCCACAACACCCGTCTCCGCGTCCACCTCGCCCCGGCCCGGACGCCCCCCTCCCCGCACTCCTCCCCCTCCTCCGCCTCTCCCTCTTCCGCAGTCCGAACTCCTCCGGCCCCTCGCCCGTGCCGTCCCCCCCCGCTTCAGCAAAGGCTGGGGTACTTGGCACCCCAGAGCAGACACCGCGACAATATTCCCGTCACTCTCTCGGAGTGGGAACGCCCCGGTTGGACATGTCATACCAAAGGTAGTTCATCACCCTTGCTGACCGGTCCTGATGACTCCAAGCATCTGGTTATCCCCGAACCAACGCAGTCCTCCCATAATCATCGACCGTGTTCGGTTCGATAAATCTCAATTCACGGTCCGCGAATCTGGACACCGAACTCTCCTTTGTCATGCTCACGTCATCGCACGCCCTCCCGTTCTCCCTTCTTGACAAACTCCGGAACTTGCGCCGCTGGGCAGGTCCCTGGACCGGCGTTGATAGAAGAGTGCGTTGGAAGACAAAAGCAATTGTTGGCCTAGTCGGTGGCATGCTGTAACGCCATTTGATCTTGTCCCTCCATCTCACCGAATAAAGTTCCTCTCTCCCTTTGTGTGGGTATAAGTATGTGGTAATTCAAGGTCCAACGTACACGTCGCATGGGGCCGGGGTGCGGCACATGCCCTTGTTCGATCCAGATTCGGCCTATGCGCATTCACGACCCTCCACTAGAAGCAGGCGCAGACGACGTCGGTTCCGCAGATCAAGATGAACCCCCCACTTTCTTTCCTTCTCCCTTATCGTTCCCTCCATTCGGACACGTAACGTACTCGAACTTCCTAGTATCCAGGGTAAAGGTGACGGGACCCTATATGCCCGCCATTGTCAATGTGCTTGTGCGATCCGTTGCACCCATACCTCATTTGTCAAGCTCACATCCATCATCGCACCGAACTGACCATCTGTGCACCCCAGGTGTGAGACCGGCTGTGGCGTCGTCCAGCATACCAACCTACCTTTGATTCGGTCCGAAACGTATAGCTGCTTCATCTTGTCCAAAAACACGCCGTACAGCTTGCGTGAGGGCTCGGTGGACTGATCCCCAAAACAAGGGAGGTGGGCGCGTTAGCGGAGGGGGGCCGGGTCGCCGCGGCCGGGACAAGGCTTACCATTGCTCTGTGAAAATCGGGTTTGTTTCCCTTGGTCGTGTTTGCCAAGAGCGTGAATTGGGACACGCAGAGGACTTCCCCGGCAATATCCTTGACGCTGGTCTTCCACATCGCGCCGCTCGCGTCCGAAAAGACGCGCAGAGAGAGTCTGGTGCATCGCTTCTGAAGTTGGGGTAGGAGATCGGATCACATTTTATTGGAGAGCATGTCGATGTCCGCAGGGGTGTCGTCTGTCTTGACCGAAGGAACGTAGGTGTCTGTCTCGTCTGTTGAAGGAATGTGCGTACCAGTGCCGATACCGACGAGGACCATCAGTCCTTTGGATATGCTCGAGATCACCTGGCCATCGACTGCGACGCGTTCAAGATACCTCGCTGGGCCGATCTGGGTGGCTCACCGGTAACGGAGGCGGAGGCGACGCGCTGAACAACTGCTCTCATGATGTCGTGGGTACTTAGTAGGGTACGATTACGCAAGCGCACATACAAGTCTACGGTCGACGCGACTCCAAGCCCCCACCAATGACACCGCAGCCCAAACACCAGTCCCCCGAATACAGAGTGGCAATCTGACCGGACGCGATGCCTTTCTGAGGCGTTCGGAATACGACGTGTAATTGTTCCCTATCTCTGCAAGGGATCTATAACCGCCTCAAACGATGACGTGCCAACGCACCGGTGAACGGTACACGGCACATCGGTCATGCAATGTCGGTACTTGATATGCAATTCCAGGCCAGAGGGTTGCGATACCTCATCAGGCTCGCCATCTGCCCATATCCAACGAAAATCGCGTACGCGGATGCTCTTCACATGCAATCCGGGATGGTCCCTGTCAGATGCTCAGATACGTGCAAAGTCGGTGAACGACACAACCCACGCCCCAGGCACGACGTAGATGGTATTTGTCTCTGGATGTTTGTTGGCTACAAACATCCTCTGTGGCATACCACTGATCTTGGCCCCTTGGCCGATTGTGTAACTCCACAATCCCTGGTGGACGCCCACTCGCTTCCCCGAGGTCATATCCACGATAGCCCCAGGGTGAGGTGCAATGTATTGTGCTGAATGGGTCTGAGTTGTGACGATGAACGAACATAAATCACACTTGCATATGAATTCACTGAATCGCTTGCGCTCGCCGACGAAGCAGAGGCCCATGCTTTCGTCCCTACTTGCTGTCGGTAGCGCCCACTCGGTAGCGAGACGCCGCACTTGGGCCTTGGTCAATTGGGAGAGCGGAAAGAGAGCACGCGAGAGGCCCTTCTCGGAGATGGAGGAGAGGTAGTATGTTTGGTCTTTGGTCGAGTCCAATGGTTTTCTGAGCATGGGACGTGGCTTGGAGAGAGAGTTACTCGTGTCCCAGATTTTATGGGCATAGTGTCCTGTCATACTGTAGGTTAGGAGTGGCCATCGTCCCTCGGGGAAGACATGCCAGTTGCAAGCCATGCGTTCGAGAATCCAGTCTCCCGTGCAAGACTGTCCAAGAGGGCGCCGAATTTGACTTCCCTATACTGACCAAGTTGAGCAGGAGACAGGCCACGCTAGACAAACACACCTGTTGCACCAAACATCCGGGTTCGGTGACAGCCCCGCAGCCCAGTCTCTGAGTGACGGCTCGAACACCCGGAGCCAGTACTCCCGGCTCAGATCGATCTACCCTTCACTGAGATAATTTCGATCGACTCACGTAGCGGGAACGCACCATCCTGACGGGTATGTCGAGCATCCGACAGACCCTCTGCACGTCCTCCCAGTCTTTTTTCCACTCGCACCCGTCGTCTGTTCCAGATTCGTCGCGCGTA
Organism: Fistulinella cinereoalba; assembly: GCA_038089115.1. Taxonomy (NCBI): domain Eukaryota; kingdom Fungi; phylum Basidiomycota; class Agaricomycetes; order Boletales; family Boletaceae; genus Fistulinella; species Fistulinella cinereoalba. The sequence goes on along the minus strand of JBBPKG010000014.1, from coordinate 52,901 downwards.
TCCCAGTTGCGCATGAATACTGCAGAGAGATCGTACCCCTGAGCGTCTAGTCAAGTGACGATGTGATGGGGGGTGTCTTGACTCACATTCGACGAATCAGCCAGGATTTTGGCAGTCACGGAGGAGTCAACACCGCCGGACATGGCGACGACGACTGTCGAGGGGTTAGAGAGTCTCAGAAAGAGATGACTGACGCACCCTTGTCTCCTTTGGACGGTGCGAGCGAGCCTGTGTAGTAGTTTCGGACATGTAGCTGTCTCCAGCAGTGGCCTCGGACAAGATTCATGTCACAACTTGTCACGCAGATCATCTTGGTCTTCTCCGAGCGTGACATGGCCAGCAAACCAGATGGCAAGCTCCCCGTACCACACTGGCCTCCACTGACCCGCTTTCAAAGGCCCATCCCAGGCCGAAATCCTCCTCCGCGTCACCTCTGCGATCGCTGCAGAACTCATCCGATCGCACGACGCCAACGAGACCGTCTCCCTCAACGAACTTCGCGCCAAGATGTCCAAAAAGTTTGGCTTCGGCGGCGTCCCGCGGCTCGTCGACATCATCAGTGCAATCCCAGATGACTACAAAAAGGCGCTCCTCCCAAAGCTCCGCGCGCGCCCGATACGGACAGCGAGTGGGGTGCGTTCGCTTTCTGATCTTGTTCCCCGGTGCGCGGCTCATCCCACAGCAGATTGCGGTGGTCGCGGTCATGTGCAAACCCCATCGCTGTCCGCATATTGCCATGACGGGGAATATCTGTGTGTGAGTCCCCTCCGGCACCGCGACCGGCTGGTCCCTGATTCGCGTAGTTACTGCCCAGGCGGGCCCGACTCCGACTTTGACTACAGCACTCAAAGCTACACCGGCTACGAGCCTACGAGCATGCGCGCCATCCGCGCCCGCTACGACCCGTACGAACAAACGCGCAACCGCGTCGAGCAGCTCAAAGCTCTCGGCCACAGCGTCGACAAGGTCCGTATGATTGTCCGTGTCCTGTGTCGATCTGCCAACCGACGATCCCTAGGTCGAGTTCATCATCATGGGCGGCACGTTTATGAGCATGCCCGAGGAGTATCGTACGGCATTTATCGCGCAGCTGCATAACGCACTCTCGGGGTTCACGGGACTGGACGTCGATGAGGCGGTTCGGTATTCGGAGCAGAGCAAGTCAAAGGCGATTGGAATTACTATCGAGACGCGACCGGATTACTGCCTGCGTCCTCATCTCAGGCAAGCGTCACTGATCTCGAACGAAGACGATGTTGAGCGTCTTTGCTTGCAGTCAGATGCTCCGCTATGGATGCACCCGCCTAGAGATTGGAGTGCAGTCTGTCTACGAGGACGTCGCTCGGGATACCAACCGTGGACACACTGTGCGCGCCGTATCCGAGTCATTCCATCTCGCCAAAGACGCTGGCTTCAAAGTCGTCGCACACATGATGCCTGACCTCCCCAACGTGGGGCTCGAACGTGACCTCGAGCAATTCAAGGAGTATTTCGAGAACCCTGCTTTCAGAAGCGACGGTCTCAAAATTTATCCGACGCTGGTGATTCGTGGAACCGGTCTGTACGAGCTTTGGCGAACGGGGCGATACAAAAATTACACACCCAACGTTTTGGTTGATGTTGTCGCTCGCATTCTTGCACTGGTTCCTCCATGGACGAGAGTATACCGGGTGCAGAGGTAAGTGACTCCGTTGATCTAGAGGTGGGACGTCGCCGACTATTTTACAGAGATATACCGCTCCCTCTTGTGACGAGCGGGTGTGAAAATTCGGGCAACTTGAGGGAGCTCGCTCTCAACCGTATGAAAGACTTTGGCGCCGAATGTCGAGATGTGCGTTTCCGCGAAGTCGGCGTAAGTTCTGTATTTCATCATGCCAGCGTCCCTTCTCATGTCATTTTGAGATCCATGAAATTCACCACAAGGTTCGACCCGAATCGGTGGAGCTTCTTCGTCGGGACTATACCGCCAACGGTGGATGGGAAACATTCTTGTCTTATGAAGACCCTGAACGAGATATCCTCGTCGGGCTACTACGTCTCCGTAAATGCTCAGAGGAGGGCACGTTCCGGCCCGAGCTCGTTCGCAAAGAAGGCGCGGAGGGAGGGACGAGTATAGTGAGAGAACTGCACGTTTATGGGACGGCGGTACCAGTGCATGGTCGCGACCCGACCAGGTTCCAGCATCAGGGCTTTGGTACGTTACTGATGGAGGAGGCTGAACGAATAGCACGGGAGGAACACGAGAGTGTAAAACTGGCTGTCATTTCGGGTGGGTCGTCCCTCAGCTATTTGACGAAGGATTCGCTGACAAGCAACAGGTGTTGGCACGCGAGATTACTATCGAAAGCTTGGCTACGAGCTCGACGGCCCATACATGAGCAAGTCGCTTGTATGACATGTAGGCATTGAATACATGTATTGTATTGTATTTCTATCTAGCAAATTTTGCATGCGATCATTGCTGTTAGTCTCCCATGACGAGGGTATGGAAGTTTGGAAACACCAACTCTTCCTCGACCGTTTTCCGAATGACATCCTGAATGAAACGCTCGACCCGCGTGACATTCTTCAGCACATGCTTGTCAGCCTGACCGATCTCACTCTCGATCAATATGGACGGCAACAGACGCTGGCCGACTGGAAGGGGCTTTCCTTCCCGCTTCGCCCCTGTGTCATCGTCCACGTCCGGCGGTGTACTCGACTGACTCCGCTCCCGTCGACTTGCTGGGCCGTATGGGTCCAGCTCATCCAGTATACAGACATGCACGCGGCCCCGGCTACCCTCGTACGCGACGGCCACCTCGCCATTGAACACGAGGCCGGTCACAGAGAGTTTGATCGGGAGCGACATGAACAATGGAGAGGGGTAATTGATCAGAAGCGACGTCGTGAGCGTGAGCCGAAGGTTGGAATGCCAGTTCAGATGGAGGTGGAGTTGGAGATCGGGTCGTGCCTGTCGCTCCTGCTCTTGATGCGGCTGACGTTGATCTGGCGATGCATCCGGCGGCGCGTCGGGTGGGGACGACGCCGATCCGCGCACGGAACCCGTCCTGGGCGACGACGTTAGTGCGCCATTGTGAAACATGGCAGAGGACGAGGAGAACGGCTGTCGCGTCCCGCCCAGGTTCGTCAGGCTCATGTGCATCGGCATGACGCCCGTGCTCCACATATCCCGCGGCGGCGAGCCGGGATAGAGCGCGGGTGCTGACGCATACAGGTTCACGGCGGGCCCGCGCCCGTACCGGACGTGCGGGGGCAGATGGTGGTACGCGAGCGTGTCCTCTGCGAGCCCGCGCCGCGCCGCCCTGCGCGACACCCACTCAAACCCATCTTCCTCGGCGGGGTCCCCCTCCGGGCTCGTGCGCTCCGTCACCTTGAGGTTATCCTGCTCGCTCGACACCGACATGGCATCATCCTCGACAAAGTCACGGTGGATGTCCCGCAGGTCGACGAGCTCGACGTCGGGTGCATTCGTGCCAAAGTCGAGTGCGGTGATTTCGATGGGCCCGATGAAGGAAGGGCGCTGGGTGTGCGCGAGTTGGCGGTTGAGGAGGTCGACGAGAGTCTTGGCGAGCGAGCCGTCAAGCTTGTGCCAGTCGAGGTCGATCGACATGTGTCAAGTTGGCGATGGCTGGTCACAGCCTCGGGGCTGCATTGATTTACAAGTCGCCGCCGACATGTCCTCGTCCGAATCTTCACGCTCACCCTCAAGACGATCACCCCAAGGCTAGACTAGTATGTACTCAATGTTCAGCGAATGCGACGGGCCGAGTCCCAGTGACGAATAGAGGTGATAGTAGTGCGATAGAAAATAGAGCGAGCATCGCGATACGACACCAAGTAGGCCACAGAGTCAGCTAACCCGTAACCATCGCACGCAATGTCCTATCCAGATCACCCCCGTGTTCAGTGAGCGCCTTCTCCGCATGCGTCGGCGAGATATCGAACTCCTTCACCTGGAGCGCCGTCATCAGACACATTGCAACACTGACCACAAGGAATCAACACACAATCAGATCCACGTCGTCCTTCTTTACCGACGCCTGGGCTTTGGCCGGTTTGGCTAGCTTACGGTCGAGCACCAGCTCGCGGAGGCTCGCATCGAGCTTCGTCTTCGAGTACGAATAGCCATCACTAAACTACGGTGAGAATCAGGAGACTAGGGAAACAGCAGGGGACGGAGTACACACCTGGGCTATTACTTCCGCCTCCCTTCCATTGTACAAGTCACTGGTCATCTTTGGAGTGGCGGTGCTCCCTCCTTGGACAGCTGGCGTGATATCAGTGAGCCGTCAATGCTACTCGGCGGCAGTTGCCGGTAACGTTTACGGTGACCCCAAAGTGCCTTTGGATGAACTCTCACTCAGGCCGCCTGGTTGCAGTCTCTCAAATTGACGCCGTTTATCAACCTCACTTGACAACTACAAGCTAGTACGGGGATGCTCAACACCGCGACCCAAATGCCGCTTGACACTCCGTAACTGGGCTTAATATATATAGAAGCTCGGCCAGCAGCTTGGTGTATAAATACTTCCGGCCTTCGCACATCCCAGCACCACGGATTCCGAAATGTCGACTCAGCCCCCGCATCCCAACAAATGGACCGACTATCTGATGAATATCTACACACAGGGAAAGCCCCCTATTTTGGGCACTGTCGACATCAAGGAAATCGAAGAGAAGGCGAGAGAGGTGATGAAGGATCACTCGTGTACGTACCGGACCCACCAAGCTGCCGATCACTGATTGCGATATCATGCCCACTTGCACCCATAGCCGCGTACATGTACACCTTTGGAAGTGCGGGAACTTGCTCCACGGACGCGGCAAACAAAAAGGCATTTGAAAATTGGAAGATCGTTCCCCGTATGCTTGTCGATGCTACCAACCGCAATCTCGAAGTCCGTTCCCGTTAGCGATTCGTCTGGCGCTCACACTCCTTTAAATCCAGACTACGATCTTTGGTGTGAAATATGAGGCCCCGGTGTTTATCGCGCCCGTTGGTGTGCAAGGCATCCTGCATGCAGATGGTGAACTCGCAAGCGCACGCGCCGCTGCAAGCGTTGGGATTCCTTACATAATGAGCACTGCCTCTACGCGTTCCTTGGAAGATGTTGCAGCAGCCAATGGTCCGAATGGCCAGAGATGGTACCAGCTTTATTGGTATGTACGCTTCTTCCCTGGATACCTTTCCTTTTGGTACTTGGCCGACGATCTCTAGGCCCCGTACTGCAGAAATAACCATCTCGTTATTAAACCGCGCGAAGGCGAACGGGTTTACCGCCCTCGTAGTCACACTCGATACCATGTTCATCGGTTGGCGTCCTCATGACATCAAGGCTTCATACCTCCCATTTGCTTATGGTGTTGGCATCCAAGTCGGCACGTCAGACCCCGTATTCATGGGCCAGTTTGGACTCGAGCCGCGCACCGGAGAGTCTACGGCATTCCCGTTCGAACCTAGCAAGATTAGGGAAGCCGCGCTGGAACAGGGCGATCAACATACGATAAAGGAAATCATGTTGGGGAAAGAATGGCTCAGCCAAGTGAACTCCGGTGCGTTTAGGACGTGGGACGACTTGAAGTTTATCAGGGATAACTGGGACGGCCCCATCGTACTCAAGGGCATTCAGCGATCGTCGGTGAGTTGATCTCACGGTGCTCTCTTGTTGATGATAACATGTTTATTCTCTTGTGTACAGGATGCAGAGAAAGCGATCGCCCATGGCATTGACGGGATTGTCGTTTCGAACCACGGTATGCTGTTTATTCTGTCGCACTTGTGCGGTTAACGTTGGATCGTATCCACTGGCAGGTGGTCGCCAGGTAGACGGGGGAATTGCTTCCCTCGATGCACTGGATGAGATCATGAGTTCGGACCAAGTGCGCGCTGCGCAACAGTCGGGGAAGTTCACCGTTCTCTTCGACTCGGGAATCCGCACTGGTAGCGATATCATCAAAGCCTTGGCGTTGGGAGCTCAAGCTGTCCTAAGTCAGTTTATTTTCGATCTGAAACGAGATCCTGATGTTGTACTGTGTTTGCACAGTTGGGCGCCCAGTCATGCATGGCCTCGCAATCGCGGGAGAGGATGGCGTCGCACAGATTTTGAGGCAGACTGTCTGTGATTTGCATATTTCATTGGGGCTTTCTGGCTATAGCGATATCAATGAAATCATCGGGAAAAAGGATGAAATTCTGAAAAGGGTGGAGTATAAGTTGCTGTAATCGTTCGAAGGCGAGCTGCCATCTTTTCAAATTGAATGGGGGATGTCCGAGAGGTCATCTTACGGGTAGCAGTGCCTCACAATCACACTAGATATCATCATCGCTCGACCCATTTCGTGTTATTTCCCTCGACTTGTATTTTGGGTCCAAAGTGGAAGAGAAAAAAAATTACAACTAACACCGGAATAACATGCCAGCGACCGTCTTACTCTAGAAAGGATATCATCAAGCGGCTACGGATCCTCGTGCGCCAACGCAGCGGAAACCACGTCTGTCCCGTGCGTCAACCGATGGCCAATAGTGAAAGGGAGTAAAGCCAGAAAGAGCGAGAGGTGCACACACGAAGAGGAGAAAAAAAAAAGGACACACGAGGATACCCCACACGCATGACATCAGCGAGAGAGGGATTTGGTGCAAAGCGAGAGAGACTGTGGAGGGCGTTCACAATGTTGTTATATAGGTGAAATAAATTTCGCTTGCTTGGATGAGCGGATACTACGCAACGCAGGGGGGCAGTTGCCGAGCACTAGTTGTAGATAGGTTTGCGAACGTCTAATAGAACGCGGGTATATCTGGTCATCACGTTAGAAGTCATATAGTAAAGAGTTCAATTGTTCGGCGTATCCACAATAGATCACAGTCGCTCTTCTGGTCGGGGCGTTGGCGTACGTGACGGGAACGGCGAGCCATATGGAGCGTTGAGATACCGAGACGTGGATTCCATATCCGAAAAGTACTCTTTCTCCACCAGAAACCCAGGCTTATCCGCGAGTCCAAGGGCAGAGGCGATAGCTCGAGGACTACCGAATGGCGATGGCCGCTTGGCAGGAAACTCTCCAAGAATAGGGTCCTTTCTTCCGACCGACAGGTCCGAAAAAGGCGTTTTATTACCCGAAGACATGGAGATGTGTGGCGTTTTGGGTGCTGGCTGGTTGTACATCGCGGTGGCGGCGAGTACAGTAGAGGCCCCGATGATAAATGAGAGGGTGACGTGAAAGTCGAAGAGCACCACCGACGCAAGGAACGAAAGGATGATAGAGATGGAGGTAGCAAAACCCTTGAGGATATTGTCCGAGTATTTGATGACGACTGCGGTGACCAGGCCACCAAAGACCTGAATGGCGACCGTAGCCCAAGCCCAGGCGCCAAAGTTGCGGAAGATGAAACCAATGAAACCATCCGGCGCGGGGTGAGGAGCGTACAAGATGGGTGCGAGGGCAGGGAGGAGGGAGAACAACGACAGTTGGACGTTCCGTACCCATAGATCCGCCTTTGAATTTTTGAGAACCATCTCAAAGTATACCCCAGCCAAACCGGACGTGAAGCAGGCGGCGGTGACAGCGCCAAAGCCCTTGAGCGGGCTCATGATGTGAACGTGTAGTGGTGCTGCGTCGTGAGCACTTCCCACATGGACTTCAGTGTGCCTGGGATTCGAGGTCGAAGTCTGGACCTGAACGATGCCGACACCAATAGCCAAGAAGAACAAGGAGAGCCATTTGGTCGCTGAGAGCTTTCTGCGAAGTAGTAGGACGGAGAATGCGGCGGTGGTCAATATCTTCATCTGGTATGCGACCTGGAATGAGGCGACAGGTAGGTTTCCGATGGCGACAAACTGGAGGGAATTTTGCACGACATAAAGCAGGGCAGGAATGGACAACTTCCAACAATCCACGCTAAAGATCTCGCTGCATACTCGACGAAAGGGCGAAGACCAGGGAGCCAACGACTTTATGAAACCCCAGAAGGACTTGCGAGAGGACAGAGGTAGATCTGCGTCGCTCGCCCGCCATAGTGCAATGAAGAAAGATATTGAACCCTTCAAAATCTCCCCAAAGAGGACGGCGGCAGCTGGCGAATATGATAGATGGGCAGGGGTAGACACCCGTGAATAATGCATCACTATGGACAAGGACGCATTCTGGACGGCCAGAGTAACCAACCTGGGGGACACGTTTTTTAATGGGGAGAGTGACAGGTACGGAGGGACGCACGATAGGTATTTCAGGGGCAATCCAAAGATTGTTGGGTCTTTGGACGCAACACGAACGTCGGGTGATACATCGACCGGAGACTGGTTGAGTAGGAGGCCCGAAGATTTGCTTGACAGAGTGTCAAGGCCGGCGGGGGGGAGAAGGGGTGCTAGACGTGGACTGTGCGTAGGCATCGCGGCGAGGCTGGAGGATGAAGGCACGGAACGAATTGATGGGCTGCTGCGGTGGTACATTTCATCTGAGGGGGGAAGCACTGGAGGATCCGAGGTCGATGGTGGCCACTGGTGGATGGAAACGGGGCAGTCTGCGTCCGGAAGAGTGGCTGGTGAGCGTGGCTGGGGGAGAGAAAAGGATGTGAGCCTACGCTAAAAAGACGCGATGGGGACGGTTGGGAAGAGGAGGGAGAGATCCACAGAAGGTGGGGTGGTTGACGAGAGACGGAGGGTGGAAAAGGAAACGAAGGAAGGACCAGGCTCGGGGACACGATCGCTGACGACGGACGTGTTGGTTTTTTTGGACAGAGCGCAGAGAATATCCGCGCGAAAAAGAAGTGTAAGACGAATACCCGACTCGGCTCGGCAAAATTGGGCTTGGCAATCGATGGGTGCAAAAATACAGATTCACTCCTATGGCTGTAACTACATGGTACATCACAGCTAACAACTCCACTTGATGGCAGCGTTGCTAAGCAGAGGCATCGTCAGCGCCAGAGCAATGCCGAGAGCGGCGGTCAATGATGCGGAACACCTCAGCCTCGCCTTTAACTCCTCATGCACCTCCGTCTGCCGCAGGCTCCGCAGAACCGCACGCGGCACCCTCGACGAGAGGGACCCTCGCGGGCGGGATGTGTTCTTTTACCAGGATGTTCATCGCGGGTGTCCGACCGTCGACGCCATGAAAGACAGCACTCACGTCAACCCGGCGGTGAAAAACGATGTTCCGACAGGCGTGGGACTGATGGGCCGCCTGTGGAGCTCTGAGAGACGCTCAGCGTGCAGGACAGAGACTCACTATTCAGATGGTAACGGCTACGTATGGTACAGGGAGACTGAACGAGTGTGGGCATCTCCAGGTGATCCTGCGTCCTGATCCCTCGACCAGCGGGAGGAACATCAGCAAAGACTGTTTTTGAGACGACCGCAACGGGTTCGTCTTCGACGTTTGTCTGGACCATCCATCCTTGGAGATTGCGGGTGCAGGAGGACAAACAGTAATTTGGACGTCGTTGGGGAACGACGCGGTCTGGCGTTGTTTATGTATATATTCTGTCCGGAAGATGCCGGGCTGAGGAAAAAACGAGACGCGGGTGCGGATGCAGGCGAGTATGCCTTCTTCTGCGCTGACGCGGTCCACGTTTGGGACGCTGCTGAAGCAGTCGAAATTCTCGTCGTTTGACCCGCGGATCAGCCAGGTGTACACGACGCACGGGGGCGATGCGCACCGCGGGCAGTGGGGCTTCAAACGACCGCTCCCGCTGCGTCGCCGGGGGGCGTACATCACGGTGAAGAACGTCGACACGGCAGAGCACCAGACGGAATGGAACTCTGCGGAGCCGCAGGCGCTGTGGATCAAGAACTGGGACGAGCTCAAACTGACACCGGCGTCGGCGGAGTGGAGTGCAGAGGTGGAGCACATTACGGACTCGGACTACAGCCGCAAAAGAGGGGGCGCGGCGGACTGGCGACAAGCATACATTCCGAACCTGGAAGCGATGTCGCGCAAAGAATTTGGAGACTATCTGGGCAAGATACGGGCTCATCGAGACAGGTTCCTAAAGGGGCGGACGAGTGCGGAGGTGACGTCGTACCAGCTGAGCCATCAAAGCAAGACATATGTGCCATGGAGCGACGCGATCGCAGCAGAGCTGTCACGACGGCGGCGGGGGAACGCGCGGAGCAGGGAGATGGAGGACGTGCCACACATCTCGGGGGGGCTGAGCTACGGGCAGTACCCGCCGCTGCAGACGTATCTGATGACGACGGAGCGCAAGGGGCGGCTGGCGGACGAACACCGGGGCAAGGACCAGAACATGATGCACTACGTGGCGTCGTTTGGAGGGATGGCGGGGCGGGTGCCCAAGGGCCAGAGTGGGCGGGCGCGGCCGGTGGAGTGGGGGGACGGGGGGGCGACGGGGGAGGCGCTGATGCGGGTGCAGAAGGCGGTGGTGCGGGCGTGGCCGCGTGTGGTGGGGGAGCGGCAGGGGCTGAAGGCGGCCAGGGTGGACGTGAGCCTGCGGGTGTCTGACGGGCAGGCGCACGCGCGGAGCAACCCGCATCCACCCGGGTCGCGCGCGTACATCGCCGCGGAGCCGCCCCAGAGCGTGCAGTCGCTGGCGCAGACCGCCGCGGCGGGCAGGGCGGCCTGGGCGGGCCGACAGCGCCGGCACGGGACGACGCTGAGCCTGCTCGAGTCGGCACTGAGTAGATAGGTTGACGTAATCAGACGCGACGTGGTTGGATTCGCACGGCCGCTTGAGCATGCCCCGCGATCGCAGGAAGTCGTCCCTCGGCACACGGCGCGGCCCGCCCAGGCAGCACATCCCCTTCCGCGCCGACGACCTCGCCCGCGGCAAGAAGACGGGCGTCGCCGTCGCATACGTCGACAGGAACTCGGACGAGTTCGAGCCGTTTGACCAGCTCATCAAGCAGGCAGACAACACGTCCCCCCCCAAGAGACGCCGCCTCGCCCCCCCGCCCCCCCTCGGCGACGACGGCGACGACGATGGCGAAATGTCCATGGACCTCGCACACAGTGAGCCCGCCTCACCCCCCCCAGGCACCCAGGGCAGCCCCCTCGCCTACTTTACCAACGCCTACCCCCCCGGGAGCTCGACGCGCCCCATCCTCTCCCGCCCGCACGCACGCGTCTCCGAGATCGACTACGACGACATCCCGTCCCCACACTCCCACCTCACCCGACCCTCCGCGAACCGCCGCGCCTCTGCGCTCTCCACGTCCTACACCCCCCGCGAACCGACGCCCGACCCCGATCTCGATGTCACAGCCGCCCTAGATCTCGACTTTCCCCAGCCCGAGGACACCCCGTCGCGATCGCCCGAGCCTACCCCAGAGCACCCGGACGAGGCGCTGGTGGACAAGGGAAAGCGGAGGGCAGACCCCGCCGTGGACGACGAGCCCGTCGATCCCAACGGCGTGGAGGAGGACATCGCACAGGGTCTGCTGGATGTCGAGGACGCCCCGGACGAGGACGATCCACCGCCAAAGAAGGCCTCCAAGCCCAGAAGGCCGCGTGCGGAGAAACGCGTCTTCCAGCCCGTCGAGCGTGCGTACAGCGTCCACCGTCTGTGCCCCCAGCTCACCCCATCACAGATTCCCCTACCCCGGACGGCCTCCGACGTGGTCACCGCCATCGTTACAAACCCCTCGAGTGGTGGCGCCAAGAAAAGGTCGTCTACGGCCGGCGTGACTCCGACGCGATCCTCGTGCCCCAAATCAAAGAAATCATTCGCATCCCCCAAGAGCCAGCGAAACCCCTAGGCAAGGCAGGCAAGCGCAAACGCGTGCTGGCCGGCCGCGCAAAGAGCAAGGGCAGGGACACCCCCTTCAACCCAGAAGAGGGTTGGGACGCAGAAACCCCAACCAATGCGACCGTCATTGACTATGACACCCAAGAGGAAGTCTCCCGACGTGAGTGCCCCTATTCTACGCCCGTCCCATCTCCAACATGGTTCCAGGCGTGGCCTTTTTGGCAAGCATGATCGAGCCTAAGCAGGCCGCCAACAGTAACTGGTTCTTCCAAAAGATCTTTGGCGAGGGCGAGTTCATCGCCGCCGGCCAGATGCATATACCGCCCAAGTCCCAGAAACCGAGCAAGTCGACCAAGGACAACACCTACGTGCGTGACGTGCAGCCTGTGTCCGTCCTGGAGCTCGTGTCACGCTTGACGTGTTTGCCCTTAGGTATTTTATGTGATACAAGGCGCCGTGTCAGTGTACATACACGAAACGAGCTTCGTCATCACCACCGGCGGCATGTTTCTCGTTCCCCGAGGTACGTGCGATCCACGTTCCTCTTCGGACCCAAGTAACGGTGTTGTCAGGAAACACGTATTATATCCAGAATATCGCGGAGAGGGACGCCAAGCTGTTCTTTACTCAAGCCCGTATGCTGCCTACAGACGACGTCATGCACGTGCAACATACTCAGTCCGCTCCCCCTTCGTCGCGGAGAGCCATATCCGAAGATACGTCCGTTGGGCCCAAAAAAGGCTCACGCAAAGCATGACACTACGTCTCACTCCCTGCATTTCTCCCCTCTTTCTCAGTGCAAGCAGCTCTATCTGAAACGACAAGCCTAGGTACATAATCATGTTGTTCATAATCTTGCATACAATGTGTTTCTACGTAACAACAAGGTTGAAATATCATAGCGTGTTCAAAGACAAAAATAGTTGGAGCATAAACAACACTGCTCATCCTCGACGGGAGGGCAGCCCAGTCACTCCACGAGCATCGTCCACAGGCCTCTCCTGCGCTATCCAGCGACAATACACGGGTACCGGGGGGAACGCGCTTGCTTGCGATAAGAGGGGAAAAAAGGGGGGTTGACGTTGTTGACGGATACGGACACGGGTGCGCCCACGCAAGAAAGTGCCAATGCCGACGTTCGGCCGAGGGTGCGAGAACGGGCACATCGCAAAGCCCGTCGGGCTTGCGCCGTATCTCAACCAAGAAAGGCGGCTGCCTGCACCGTGACGAACCCCCTCAGAACACGGTGACTCCAGACTGCGTTCCCGTGTATTGGCTCTTCATGTCATCCGCGTCCGTCGTGCCGTCCTGGCTCTTGTAGTCGTATCCGCTCATGCTCCCCATGTCCGTGCCGGCCGCGGACGAAAACGAGCCACGTCTGCGGAGGCGATCGGACTGGGAGTACGCCAGCGAGCCGCCTAGACTACCGCCGCCGAGGCTCGCGCTGCTAGGCGGGCCTGCGTCCTGAGAGATGATAGAACTAGCGTAGCTTCCATAGGCACTGCGTTTGCCCACACCGCCAGGCCCACGAGGTACACCAGGCGGGAAGCCCCCAGTGGCAGCGAACATGGGCAGACCGGACGAGTACGTCGCCTGTGACCGCAAGGACTGCACGTCGGAAGGGATGTATGCGAGCGCGTCATGGGTACGGTAGAAGTTGGCATCAAAACGGCTCGGAGTGCCTGAGCGACCAGCACCACTGTTGGGCATGTAGTCGCGTGCACTCGTCTCGTGGCGGCGGAAAGAATCCATCTTGAGCGCACGACGAGGCTTGCTAAACTGGATCATGCTTGGCTGGAGGTTGTTAAGTGGTCCCTCCACTAGACAGTTTTTCTCCTTGTAATGCGTGAGCAGGTAATGCCAAAGGGGATGCTGAGCAATGTTTCAGTGATCTAGGTGCGCATGTCATATTTCTCGTGGCGTACCTTGCTCAACACTTTCGGGTTCCCGAGAATAACAATGCCATACTTGGCACGGGTGAGAGCAACGTTTAATCGTCGAGGGTCATTCAAGAAACCAATTCCCTGGTGCTCGTTACTCCTCACGCAACTGAGAATGATGTAGTCCTTTTCTCTCCCTTGGAAGGCATCCACACTGGCAACTTCAACTTCTTTATACAAATCCTTCTTGAGTGAGCCGTTGAATTGCATGTAGTTGACGATGTATGAACGCTGCCCTTCGTAAGGCGTGACGATACCAATCTGTGCGGGAACGACACCGGACTTGAAAAATTTGGTAACAATCTTCTCCACGTTCGAGGCCTCGGTTCTACGAAAAATATCTATCAATGCTTGACAGGAATCATCCAATATACTGACCTGTTAAGGAAAGACGTTCCACTCGATGAAATCTCCTCTTGGCCCAGATTCTGGTAGAAGAACATTGGGGTATCGGGAACAGGCCACGGGAAGTCGACGTTCTTGCGGAGACGTTCAGGGGCAGTAACACCATTCTGCAAGGTGCCCTCATAGAACATGTTGGACGGGAACTCCGAGCAACACGGGTGCATGCGATACTGAACCTGAAGTCGAATGGGGCGGTTCCCAAGAACGACGAGACGCTCGAAAAGCGACTGGGTGAGACCAGCGCGCGCAGCTTTCTTGTTCATAATGACCGGTCCGAGTTGTTGGTGGTCCCCCACTAAAACGACTTGTTTGCACCCAAGAACAAGAGGGATCATGCACTCTGTTATCAATGTTTAGCTGCCGTTCATAAAAATGACTTTGCAAGATGTACCCGGTTCGGCGGCCTGGGTCGCTTCATCGATAAGGACCGTTCTAAACTTGAACTTGTTCAGCCTCGGATCCCCAGCACCGACACATGTGCAGCAAATCACATCTGCCGCGCTCAATATTTCTTTCTCACACTGACGAATGAGGGTCTTGTACTTGCGCTCGTCGTTTGAGCTCAGTTCCCCTTGTTCGTTTTTCAATTGGATAAGCTTCTGGAGCTCGACGTGGGTGGTACTGTTTGCGACTTGTTGATGCAATGTCAAGAACGCAACACTTGAATCAAGCGCCTCGCGTGACTTGGCTGTCAGGCGGACCACCTTGAGGCCTGTCGCGTGGATCTTCTCCGTCAATTGGTCAACGGCAACGTTGGAGGGCGCGCAGACTAGCACTTGGCCAGGGTTCATCTTGGCAAGATGGTACACAATCGATGCAGAGGTCACCGTCTTGCCGGTTCCAGGAGGGCCTTGGATAAGGCTAAGCGGTTTCTGGAGGACGCTCTTGACCGCATACATCTGTGAATGGTTCAACTCCGGGAGTCCTGGCGCAGAGAAGCGTTTCGGCATCTGGGTTCTGAGGACCTGGGGTTCTACTTCATGACCCAATAGTTTATGATACTGTGTCCCATGCGTTAGCGCTCTCCAGCAGTTGACAAACGAATGACTCACAATGTAGCCGTTCACACTCTTCTCGTCTACAGCAAATGTCTTCATAGCCAATTGCATCCGGTCGAAGCTAGTCGACTTCCAGACAAAGTCACCTGAGATGCCATGGGTGATGTCGGTGGGAACACCCTCTGTTCTCCGAAGCTCCAACCCAATTTCATCGGACACGTCTACGAACAGGATCAGCTCATGGAGCGAGACTGGGACCGACGGACGGACTGTTTGGGATTTTGATGACATGGCCAACACCATCCCACGCCTTGTGCAATTCGCCTTGATACCTCAACCTCAACTCGTCGCCCACTGCGAGCCTCACTTCTCCACTTTCCAGCTTCGGCAAACAAAACCATGCAACCCTCTTCTGGTTCAAACCAAGGTCCCAACGCACAGTGATATCGGTCTGCGTTTGGCTCTCCTTGAGACGTTTGTCATAATCGGCCTCTATCTTGACCAAGGGACCAAAGATATTCTGGTATTGGTAAGCATCCTCGTATCGCATCAGAATGGACTGCGGTTCGTCATCGACCCCAGGCTTCTCTAAGTCTTCAAGGGTAGCGCTGGCATTTTCGCGCCAGAGATCCTCAAGCCGGTTGATTTGGTTGAACGAGATCTGACGGGAGCGAAGTTGCTCGGTCTCGCTGGGAGGCTTGACCAACCAAGAAAGGAAGGAACGATCATCAATCAACGGGGCCCAGAGAGCCGCATTCCACGACATGTCTTTTGTCGTTGCCGCGCACGGTTGGCTGAAACGCGGGGTGAGTGGGAAAAAGGGAGTGAAACCGAATAATCCCACCGGCATAACAAGACAACAACGGTATCACTCTTTGCGGGTATAAAGCCCAGCATGAACACGTTCTTGCTACCGCAGTTATAGCATTCCGGGGTCGTTTCGCCCAGTGGACTCTCGGCGTGCAAAATCACCTCCTTGTGCTTTGCCCGGACTAAATGATTGACAATGTGCGAGGCGGACGTATTTCCGCGGGAGTTGCAGAACCATTTGGAGCAAACAAGACACTTGACGACAGACGCGGGGGAATGGATACCACAGTAGCTGGAAATCGATTAATGACGGTGAAACGATGGAAGCGAGGCGGTTGGCATACCTGCAGGCGTGTGGTGGCAGATCAACGGAGCCTTCGTCCTTCAGGTCGTCAAGGACGGCATCAAAGTCCTCGTCTATCGTAGAGCGCGAGGTGTGGTGATGGTGGCCATTGCGGTCCGTGGACACAAGAGAACGATCGTCGGTAATAGAAAGACTGCTGAGATCAACGGGGGCGTTGGTTGTCGCGGTGTAAATGGAGGAATTGTCGTCGATGACGCTGTGCGCGCCGCCATAAGAAGAAGCAGAATCGTACTGGAAGTTATCGAAGGTGTCCATCGACGTTCGAGTTCGAGGCTTGCGGCTGGACCCACCGATGAGTACAAGTCAACATAACAGTCATCTATTTCTCACGACCACAGGGGTAAAATCCATGTTACAGGTTAATGTTAACATTTAATCTAAGTGCCTAGTGTTGATCACGACCGACCGTACAACCGTCCAACATGAGAACCGTGCTTAACGAACGAGTCGGGGAGCATCCCCAGCTTGGTGTCAACGAGTGATCTCGCGATAAACGTCCAAACGACGGAAAAAAAAGGGTGTAATGTACCCGCATAAGCCCACGGCTGTTATCGTCTACCTCCATTTCTTGCCGCGGGCCGTATCCTCGGGCGCGTTGGCGTCTCATTGGTCGGCAAGCGTGCAGGTATACCGTCTAGAGGGTGATGATGATTCCGCCTAACGGAACTGTCGCCACCTAGCAGTCTGCTGTGGTGAGAGGTCGTCTGGCGAGAGGATGTGACCCTCGCCCACTTGGAGCTGGAGCTCCCAACTCCGTCGCTTCGCTCCATCGACTCGTCCTCCGTGTCGGATGTAATACGCGAAGAGTCATTGTCATCGACAATGTCACGGTGAGTTCCTCCTTGTTCTGTAGATTGCCCCAGCGAGTCAACCTCGAGGTCTTCATCCATTGCATCGGCGTCCTCCATCTCACTGTCCTCTGTATCATCGTCATATATTCCACCGGGTGGTTCTCCAATCCAGTCGTCGTCGCCCTCCGTCCCAAAGTCCCAGACGTCTAGCATGGTGGTGGTGTTGCGGTTGCTCGCCGCCACGCAACATCTACCCTCGAAGACGACTTGCCACACACCGTTGATGCCAGTGAGCAGGTCTCGCACAACCGTTCCATCACGTATATTCCACATCTTCAGCGTCCCATCAGATCCACTGAGGACCTTGAACTCATCGTGTTGGAAGCATGTGATGGCACCTGCATGGGCAGCAAGTGTATGGCGCAGTTCACCAGTGTCTGGATCCCAGATGCGAAGCGTGGAGTCGGCTGCAGCGGAGACAAGGAAAGAGGGTGAAAGGCCAAGCAGACCGACCAGAGAAGTGTGCCCCGTAAGCGTATGTTGGCATTGCCCGTTCCGCAGATTCCAGATGCGAACCGTCCCATCCATCGACCCCGAACATGCAATATTCCGGTTGAGGTCCAACACGACACTGTACACTGGGAGGCATCGTAAGCACGATAGCGCTCAGACGAAAAACCGAAGTAGCTTACCTTTCTGGGTGTGGCCAACCAAAATTAATTTACACTCCCCTGTAACAATGTCCCATATTCGAACAGTGCAATCATAGCTGCCAGATACAAGAGTGCGGCCTCGAGCGGCTAGTGCACGGACTGCATGGTCATGACCTTCAAGATGCAACTTATGGTATGGATTTTCATCGATGTCCTCCTACGAAAAGAATGAGATAAAAACCAAGGTCGCGACGAAGACCTACCTCAGACATCTCTACATCCGTATCATCTACACCAACCCACCGATATTCCGGATCACCCGGACGAGGTAGTGTCCATACTCGCAAAGAGTGATCGCGACTCCCCGTCACGATCACAGATCGCTTGGGCCATTTTTCCCTAGAAATGACACCCCCTTCACCTTCAATCTCAACCCATTCGGGCTTGACGATAGCGAGGCAACGAACAGTGCTTGTATGCCCAGCAAATACATGTGTACATCGTCCAGTAGCCAGGTTCCAGATTCGGACAGTACGATCGGTAGAACCGCTGACAAGCGTGTCTTTGGTGGCCGCCAAAGCCCAGACACCTCCGTCATGACCATCCAAAGATTGCAAAAGTTCGCCTGTCACTGGTGAATAAACATGTATTGAATGATCATCCGATGCCGATATGATACGTCCCTGCGAAAGCAATAGACAAGTGACGACCGAGGTTCCGTGGGCAGGGAATGTGTGATGTTTTGGCATCTCGTTCGTCACCCAACGCGTCTGAGTTAGGCGTCGCGATTTGAAGAGCAGCTTGTATGGATGAGGGAGCGGAAGGGTGGAGGGTATCTTGCGTGCTTCGGCCAGACGACGTGCATAGATGGAGCGCGCGAATGCGCGTTCGCTGTCCCCTCCGAACCATATCCTTGTGCTCTTAAGAAGGTCCCTCCAGAGCACTGGATCCGAATCAATGATGGCACGCCAGGCCTTAGAGACCCGCGAAGCTCGCGCAAGGGTTGGGTACGGGAGATGGCTGAGGATGTGCGATACAAGCTCGGGAGGCAAAAGGGTCAGGAAATCGCGCGCCAGAGTCGGAGTTAAGACGGAATGAAGGCTCCGAAGTACTGGCAATGGAGAGTGCCGTAAGAGCGTGAGCAGGAAATGCGACTGTAGCTGCTGCGGCAAGGTTGCGAAATGTGTTAATAGTGATGGGAGTGTGAGGAGTGTTGTAAGAGCCAGATCGGGTTGAAACGGGGGCTGCGGATGCGGTGAGGAGGCACCGCTTGGAGGTGCAGATGGCCAGATCGCCTGAGGTGAAGGCGAGCCATGGGGGGATGGCAGAGGTGAAGGAGGTGCCGCGGCGTTCATTGTCGTGATGGGGGGTATATGTGTAGGTCTGGCCTTCTTTCTTGGAGGAGTATGTACTTCCCGCTCCATTGTTGGTTCCACTCCCTCCATCATGTTATCGACTCCGTGAGACCGCTTCCTGCCAAAGCGCTCGACAGCCTCGACAAGACCAACTACCTTGCCCTGTTCGGCTGCTTCCTCGGGCTTGAGCATTCTCCATCCAAATCCGCTCGCAACCGGCTCTTCCTCTCGCATCTCCTCTTCACCATCTTCACCGTCTCGAAAGGTAGCGTGAGTACCCCCTGGAAAGACAAGTGAGAATCTCCGAAGAGATGCAGGTAAGTGGGCGTGCAACAGAGGATAGTCCTTCGGATTCTTGGGCTCCGCAGGGGGAGGCAGAGGTGGTAACTGGATAGGTGCATAAGTGGTAGTGGTTGTTGTCGTGGTCACCACGCTGGTTGACCGGCCGACGCGTCATTTTGTGAGGTTACACCCGACAAGTCCGGAAAAAACTTACGTAGTAGTATTTACTGATGGTGCCAGCACCAACGAAGGACGTGCTTGATGGCTCATGGCCTCGCTAGAGTAGTAGTGGAGAGGGAGCAAAGGATTTATGAACGCGCATCAAAAGCCACTTTGCCTGCACAACCCATGCAAAGCCGCTTTCAGATGCCGCTTCAATCTCCGAGAGAGCAAAAATCCGCGGCATCTTCGTGCCGGATGGCCGACCAGCGCGTCCTTGGCCCGCTGACGTTGATATCCCCCATGGTTGCTTCCCGATGCACGTATCGGTTATTTCTAAGCGATTGTACACTACCCCTCATTAATCCTAAACCGATGTCGTGGATTTTTCATATTTAGGCTTTCCAGGACTTCCTTAACCTGTCACAGCGGGTGCAGTGCTTGTCTTAACCCCCTAGCATGCGTACTTCCACAGCAAATTCGGCGGTGGCCACCCGCTGCCTAATGGACATAAGGCTACTGGTAGGCATTGCATGCGATGCATTCAGAACCTCGGTACCGTTCAACATCAGGGCCTCTGAGCCGGTGTCAAGTGACGTTGTTTTGCTTATAGTGGTTGCAACATCTGGAGTCGAACGTTAAAAAGCCAACCCGTAAGCATGAGGGGAAATAGTTTAACTGGCTGAATTATTTGAGACATTGATCGGAGTTTTAGCGGCCTGGCGCTCGCCGTAGACATCGCTCTACGCAGTAATCATGCATCACAATCGTCTCCACCCCTCATCGATTTTATGATGACCGATTGCGATCTGTGGAACTGTGCGCATATTCTAGATCGGACTTGCACATGCTCATACTGACAAGCGTCCCCGCAACACCACAGATATAATGTTCTCTCGTGAAATAAGACCGTCACCGTCCCCTTCGCGTATTTTGTTCTTTCAAAGCGATGAAGGTAACTATGGAGAGAAAAAGGCCGATCACAACGATCAACCCTTTGGGCTTCGCGGCTCCATCTGCTAGACCAGGTTTGTCTCGTTCACCAATGTGTACTACTACCGATCCCAGGTATAGAAGTAGCTACCGTTCGCTTGGTACCGAACGCGCGATGGCTGGTCCAAGATTGTGTGCTCAAGTCGAGGCCGTTGGGCGTTGGGGCTTCTATCCCCGGTTTGCCACGGACCCAAATTTGCCCACCGATGGCGTGTCGGGTAAGGTACGTACTTGTGGGCAGTGGCCGCACGGTCCTCGTGCGCGCATCCGCACGTGCAAACTTTGACCGAGAAAAATACCCAAGGGCTAACGGACTGGATATTGAATGGTAGGCCACCGACGTTCAAGATAGTCAGTCGCCCGACAATTAATGATGTCACACGACCATTCGAAGGATATCGAGCATCGTTGCAGCGCTGAAAGATGCGGGTTACCCGGCCGCTAGAGGGCAACATAGAGTCGGCGTGTACACCTGCATTGGCACCATCAAGGAATCATGCGAATCTGTCTTGGCAAATCGTTCAACCTCTGATGGCTGCGCACGACCGAATTCCCCGAGACTGCGATCGAGAATGTGCGACAGATACATGGTATCTAGGCAATAGCGAAGCACTGACACGGGGTGAGCCCATTCGCAGTGCTCACTTGCCGAGAAGACTGCAGCGAGATATGCGGTCAATAACGCATTCCCGACGGGAATCTAAACTCGTGTTTGACAGCCAGTCTGTCGAGTCGGGTCGGTTGCTCGGCGGCTGATCGATGGGCTGCCGTGCGCACATGAGGGACGAAGGCAAGTCCCCACACTTGACAACCACGTGTCGGGCGACCGTAGTTCTGGGCCGACAGTGGCATGTGGTGGGCGTCGGCACGGGCCCTGACGACAAGGACGGGCCATTGGCGCCGCGATCGGGGCGGGGAATATAGATAGCACAGATAAGACATCGATGGGCTGGTCAGCAGACGGCCTCGTGGGCCGCTGAAGGAATGGCATGGTGTCCAATGAGCCTGGGGAGAGAGATCAAACACGGATTATTCAGGGCAAGATGTCTGATGCATACAGGAATGGACGGGCGGGCAGAAAAGCTGTGATGGGGAGTCCCACGGTAAAGTCAGTGGGCTGGTGGTCATATTGAATTGACAAAGAGTTGGCGTGCAGGGTCACTGAGTAGGGTTGGCCGGGGAGCTCCCATAGCTGCCAGTGAAGTTTGGAGGGGGCATACGTACGTGATGGGGATTGAGTGGGCCAATTGGAGCTCCGATCTCGTCCTGGGCGCTCACGACGACTCTCAGCGACCAGGATAGCCGTGTGGGACGACTTGTTCGGCTCAGAGCTAGTCTGTTCATTTGGCGTGGAATCTGATCCAACCCGGGCGTTTTTGCCATCCACCCAGCTTGCCAGCGGGTCCCCCGTCGCCCCCCGCGCCACCCCCGCCCGCTCGAGTGCAGGTATATCAACCCGGTCAGTCTTATCGCTCCCCCGCCAAAATGATCCTCATGCCCGTCTCCCCCACTCCATGTTATCCGCAGTACTACCTCCACAAGCTCGACCTTGTCTCCACCATGCACAACCAGGACCACGGCCTCCCACAGCCCAACATGCCCCCGCCGCGTTCCCCGCAGATCGACCCTGCTCTTTCCAGCCTCTACCCCTCCTACTACCCATATCACCACCAGCCCCAGCCACACCACCAGCCCGTCTCCCATCACCTCGCACTCCCCACCAGCCTCTCTTCCCCCTCCTCCCAGGGCTCCGACACCATCGGCACCCCCCCAACCGAAAATATGTCCTTCTCCCCCCCCGATACGAGCGGAAAACGCCCCTCCTCCCTCGTCACACCCCACCCTGACTCCAACAGGAAGAAGGCCCGCTTCGATGACTCCCCAGATGCCGCCAGCCCAGCCGCAGAAAAGGACGAGCACAAGCCAAAGTCGACCAGAGGCGCCCGGTGAGATCATCCTGTGCCCCCTTCCACTTTCTTCCTCATCCTCTTTAGTGCATGCACCGTCTGTCGTCGCCTGAAAATGAAATGTGTTGGCGCAGAACAGGGCCCACCCTGCAAGCGCTGTCTTGCCGGTAATCATGATTGCATCTTTGAAGAGTCCAACCGTGGTAAACGCTCCTCCAAGTAAGCCCATCAACCACTCGCTCCTCGTGAAATATTCACCGCTCATCTCAAGCCCAAGAAAACACGAGCTGCTAACGAGGTCCCTCCGCAAGATGGAACGCACTCTCGACACCGTCCTCAGGTCCATCGGAAACCCGAGCATGAGTATGGGACCCGGCATGGTTTCCCGCTCACCCTCCCCTGTGCCCCAAACAGCCCAAACTCAGGCCTTATTGCAATCTCCGTCTCCACCCCCGCAAGCAAACTTCCCTGTTCAAAGCACTGCTCTTCCTTCGGGTTCACCCAAATTACATTCTCTTCCGGACAATGCGCTCAACCCGCTGGGACTACTTGCCGAAGCGAGTCTAGCGAACAGGAGAGCACATGGGATTTCTACATCCTTCACCGCTCGTCAAGCCGATGCTGACTCGGATCACCGCCTCGGCGTCGCGAGTGATAATTACTTTCGGCCAGGTTCGATACCCTGTCCGCGACTTGCGCATCGCCGCTCATTTTCTTTAGGTCCCATTTCAATATTGCCACTCAGACGGCTGTACATTGAGAGACAGATACAACCCGAGATGCTGAGCTTTGTGAGCACTGAAGAGGTGGTTGCGTTATTCACTATGTTAGTATATTTCAAAACCTTCACATCCATTTCTCCGAACTCAACATAAAATCTCTACTAGTTACTTTGACCATATGAATGTTCGTGCTGTTATTGCACGGACAGTGACGTGCCCTGACACGTTTCTCGACAGATGCATTGCCACCTTCTTGATCAAGAATTCCATACACCATCCCTGGTCTGTTCAAGATCACCGTTCTTACTCACGTCAAGTATACCTATTTTCTCCGATCCGAAGCAATGTCCTCATTTAATTCCGCAGTCTGCGCTATTGCCTCCAAGTTCTACGGTCAACGTCCAGAGCTTCACTCGCAACTCACGGAGCTTGCGCAGAAGCTCGCTTTCAGCGTTCCCGCTCGAGGCTACAAATCTCTTGAAATTGTGCAAGCCTATCTCTTGCTTACATTGTGGGGATGTGGTGCTGTTGAACGATACGAGTATGACAAAACATGGTTATTATTGGGCATGGCTATCCGGTCAGTCTATCTTTTATCGTACCTCCCACGATCCCTCATAAGCTATTGTGTAGAATGGCGACCGACCTTAACCTCCACCGCAAAACGGCAGTAACAAGCCAAGATACCCCTGATGGTCGTGCACGCGACAAAGAATTGCACAACCGTGAGCGCACGTGGCTTTTGTGTTTTGCGCTAGACAGGAGTACAAGTGCTCAAATGGGTAAACCCCATTCAATACGGGAGGAGTGGGTGTTCCTTTCAGGTGTATGTAATCTAGTCATGTTAATTCCGTTCTTCGCAGTTTTATCATCCGTAACGTTCTTCAATGGATCACCTCTCCCGTGGGTGCACCTGCTGACCGCGCACTTGCGAGCTACGTCGTGAGTACATTTTGTTATTTTCCAGCTTGACTGGCGTACCGAGGACGTTCTCAGGAAATACAACGCATTGTGTCTCGCAGCCTGGACCTTCTCTATTCTGGCACCAATACACCATCCGGTCTCCAGACAGATTGTGACTACTTATTGGTAATCAAGACATTCGAACAGCAGATAGTAGCCTGGTTGCACGAATGGACAAATGCCCGTGCAGTAACAGGCGAGTTTTTGCGTCAGTATATAGTCCCTGTCTCACTGTACAATTCCATTGCAGATGATGAAGTTCTCAAGGGCCATTCCTCCACGATGCTGGTATTTTACTTCCACTACTACTCGCTGGTCATACACTCTTTCGGACTTCAAAATGCTATCGAACGTTCACATGTCGATATCCCCTACTTCTTCTCAAAGTGCCACACTTCAGCTACTGCTGTTGCCACTATCGCACGCGATGAACTTGCACCACGAGGGTTCCTCAAATATTCTCCAGATTCCCATTTCGTCTTCTTGTCTTATGCTGTCCTGAGTCTGCTCAAGGTGAATGATCACTTGAAGGAGTAATTGGTATTGGTTAAATATTGTTTTCAGCTCATACGGCCAGAATTCCAACAATATATCCAAAACGAGCAGAAGACCGTGGAGCTCGTAAAAGATATTGCGACGGTTCTCGGTGAAATCGCCGTCAACTCCCATCATACTCCTGCTCTGTACAGCACATTCCTTCGCGCACTTATTTCTGCGCGGATGGATGCTCCCCACCAGCAACAACCGCAGCAACTGCCCCCACAACAACAATCACAGCAGCAGCCCCAACCTCAGACAGAAGTTATGGTAACTGATGAGTCGGTTGGACACAATGACATGAACCTTTTTGGGACAACGGTAGCCCCGAACGGAGTAAACGACTTTTTTATCAGCGAAATGCCCCCTGTGGCAGACATGTCGACATTCCCGCCAACGATGGCTACACTTCCAGCGTCCGACGAAGGGATGGGAATGCTTTCCATGGAGAATATCCTCAGCAACGGCTTTTGGGACAATGTTCTGGTACCTGGTGCGTCGATTTCAATTGGGAGCCGCCCATGTGCCTAATTATTTTGATAACAGGCTACTCGGATACCATGGAAGGTTTAAGTGGTGGCTTCGTCTTTGGAGCGGGTGGCAGTGGTCTCATCACGCCTGGATGGCTGCAATCGCCAATGCCATCTGGGAACAATACTCCTTCCCGCGATCCTCATTCCATTGACTATACACAACAAAATCTGGCCTCGGCCCTTATGCAACGCAAGGGTTGAGTAGCATCCCCTACTTTCTTTTGCAATCTGGCCCTACCGCACACATTTTATGACCGCTTCAGTCTCGCCCGCTCAACTAATGTTGTCCAGCCCAAACTTGTCGTTTGTTTTGATCGCACTGTCGGGACATGTTAACAGGCTGCTATGTATAAGCATATGACCCACCAATTTCTTGAACTGGTAGACACAGTTTCGAAGTACGAGGTTGTCAGACGCGCTGCTCACCTTGTGCTCATCGCGTGATTGATTCAAGCAACGCATGAGGCATTGTGTAAGCTATCCGAGTCTGTACAGTGTTTGTTCCGAACATTGGGATCCTTGCAAATGTCCGACACTCCACGTCACACACTTTCACCGAGTAGCGTCCTCTGCGCTGGATACGATCTCTTTCGTTCCTTAATCTTCGACAGACGCTACTTTTGGACTCTGACTAGTCTTGTCGTCTTTGGGGATGTACTCCTTACCCAACTTATCGTACATTTCATCCCGTGTCAGTCCGCGCCAATACTTCCCACTACAATCTTTGTAACCCCCAGACAACAGACACTGAGATCGATTGGGAAACGTATATGGTCCATGTTAACCTATACTTGAAAGGCGAACGAAATTACACTGAAATAGTCGGCCCCACAGGCCCTCTAGTGTGAGTGTTTGGATTGCAGGATTCCTAATGTCGCTCATTTTCACTATTGACACCAAGGTACCCTGCTGGACATGTCTATATCCACCACTTCTTGCATCGCATCACCGATGCGGGTCGAAACATTGGATTCGCACAACAAATTTATGGAGCCCTCTATATCGTTTCGCTCGTTCTCGCAGCTCGCGTGTACCGACAGGGCGGTGCTGCCAACTGGACTGTGTTACTCTTGCCCCTTAGTAAAAGACTACATTCCATATTCGTGTTACGGCTGTTCAATGATTGCTGGTCGTTGATTTTCGTGCTCAGTTCCATAGTGGCATTTCAAAATGCCCTAGATAACTTGGGTATTATAGTTTACAGGTGCGTTCAACACCGGGCGGGCCGTATCCGAACGCCGCTGACGAATAAACCAGCCTAGCATTGTCCGTGAAAATGTCCGCGTTATTGTACCTCCCTGGTATTCTCGTCATTCTCTTCAAACGTGACGGATTAATTGCTACTATGCGCCATCTACTCGTGTTGGTCGTTACCCAGATCGTGCTCGCACAGCCCTTTCTCGCAGAAGACGCCAATGCATATCTGCGCAACGCTTTTGATCTATCACGCGTATTCCTGTACAAATGGACCGTCAACTGGCGGTTCCTGAATGAACAAACGTTCCTCAGTCGCCCATGGGCACGGGGCTTGCTTATCGGCCATGTTTCGGTACTCGTTGCATTTGGTTTATTCAGGTGGTGCCGCTCCGACGGTGGTGTGCAAGCGGTCCTCCGCAGGGGCTTCCGCCACCCGACACGTCCTGCCAAACTATCGCCGATGTCTGCTGACTGTGAATATGACTCCCCTATCTACCTGCTAAACCTATTTTGCTCACAAATGCCGTAGATGTCGCCACAGTGCTCATGACGTCCAACCTGATCGGGATCCTTTTTGCTCGGTCATTGCACTATCAATTTTACTCCTGGTACTTTCAGCAGTTGCCGTTTCTGGCCCAGCGGACAAAATACCCGCTGTTGCTGCAGTGAGTAATCGGTCCTTTTTCGACGATTCTCCGCGGTCTTACATGAGTTGATGGTAGACTGGCAATTATAATTGGAATAGAGTATGCGTGGAACGTGTATCCTTCAACCCCGTTGTCATCGTGCATTCTACTCGCATCAAATTCTGCGCTCGTGTTTGGAATTTGGTCAGGGTATGCAGAGGGCAAACTATGAATTGAAATATTCTACATATAGCATCATAATGTATAGCTTTCGTATCTCCTTTTATTCATCCTGTGATCCCATGCAAACCACAAATGTGCTCCTCCCACCTCTCGGAAGTACTAGAACAGTTTCTGCGCCATGGACCTGATGCGTGTCAGCATTGGGGAGCGCAGTTGTCATGCCATCCCTGGGGAGCGGCAGTGGTCTGACGTCGACTTTCGGCAGGGTCAGTTCCCCATGGTGGAGTGCTATCATGGTCAAAGGCACACTGAACGTTTCCCCATCCTGTGGGCATATGGATCAGTGACATGAATAAAATGGGCAACATCCATAGTACCTACCTGGGCCACAAATTCGCCCCGTTTCCAGCCACACAGGAGCCAATCCTTGATGCGTTCCTCGATATCATACCGGAGCATATATTTCTGCCGCTTGCTCTCCTCATCTGCCCAATGCAGGGACGTCTTGATGGACAAGATGGCGGAGAGTGGCTGCCCTGCGTAGATGGGCGCGAGCTTCTCAGGGGAAAAATCACTTCCGAATGCGCCAGGACCAATACTGATTTTTGCAGCCGCGACGATCTGAAATTAGAACGTCAGATAAACTGATCCGCAATGACAAACCTCCGCTGACATTCATCCGTGGAACGTCTACCGGGATTTTCATTTGCCTCCACGGGGATGGCGACTCCGTGTGTGATCTGCTGCGGGCCAGCCGCTAGAAGAAACGTCAGTGTGGGGCATGCCAAGAAAACAGCGCAGGTACCTGCTGTATTGAGGTGAAAAGCTCTCTATGTCCCTCATGCATTCCCATTGCGGGTATTACAAGCTCGCCAGTGGCGCAGTACAACTCAACCCACGCAGCATCGCTCTCCAGGCACTCGATGACATGCGCTGCGAGTTCTCGACCCTGAGAAACATTTTTTGAAGTCTCAGCAAGAGCACCATCGATTGTCGTTTGGACCAGCGCCACCATCTCTGTCCATGTCACTGATGAATTAGTTCGCCAACGATTAGAATGAGGGAAATACCTTCGCGGAGTGTCCGGTACCTGATGACCAAGTTAAGGGACTCCAAGACTGAGTCATGCTTAGCTATCCGCAAAGGATAAAGAGCGGTTGTCATGCACCTGGCCCATCTGCAGATTCGACGGAGAACAGATAATGGACGGGATGATCCGGGCAAACAGTCTGCTGAAGGGTCGGCACTAGCGTGGGCACCGCTCAAAACTCGACCCACCATCATGGCGTGACTCGAACAATAATTTACAATTCTGACGCCTTCAAGGCCACGAGGGGGTTCTTGCAGATCCACTGAGAGCAATCGCACATGTTGGTGGGTACTGGCAGATATAGTAAATTTCGAGAATAGCCTGCGAAAGGGGTGGCTGAAATGCAGGAATCTAGACCGACGGGGGCCGAAAGGTACCTTTCCCCGCGGAAAAAATCCTCAACGTTTACAGTAAGAGGAAGCGAAATGCTGACGGAATCGGATTTTCTCAACGTCCGTGTAACTGTTGGCTGAGACATTGTGCTATAGGCCACCTTGACATCAATTTTCTAGGAGCAATCTGTTAAGGGGAGGTCATGCAGAGGAAAGTACAGACATACTATAGCACTAAACCTTGCATCCGTATGTGGGATCAGGACGGCGATATCTGTCTCTTTTGGGACATTAGCGACTTTGATGCAGTCTTCGGACGGTTCGAGTTCAGCGGCTTTGCAAAAGAAACATCCTAGTCATGGATGCCCGGAAAACAACTTGAACTGCTGACCTGAATTCTGTACCTGGGCGGCTTGAGCATAGTCAAAGTTAAGTCCTCCAGGAGCCGATAATCTTATAGTCGCCATAGAAATGCTATTGCGTCCACTGGACAACACCAACAACATTCGGGAGGTTGCACCGAGATCGACTATTTGCCACGTGCTGCCTTCAGTATCAACGAGCATGGAGCCAACTCTACGGCTTACCCTCGTGGGACTGGCGGAGCTGAACATCCAACGCCCGGAAATCATACGGGAGTCGTACCATTGTCCCTTTCACGGGTATAGAAGTGACTGATGCCCTGTGACTCCATTGAAACCGAAGTCGATACATCTGGATCTCGCTGTTGTCAAGGGCATATACTCCACAACATGCCGTCTATCGGACCGACATCCAGTAATCTCGAAGTAAGCGCCAGAAGAATGACGTACTGCGCAACTCAAGATCAAGCGATTGTCTCCAGGGGAAAGCCTGTCTGCATGTGCCGTAAATTGCAAACGATGGGCATCTCGTCCTATAAGAGTTACGCTGACATTGCCAATAATGATGTCCTAGAAAAGAGCATCAACAATGAGAATGTTTATACGTTGGTGGGGTACATACACATGGCAGTCGATTTTGGATGGTCACTTCTAAGGAAAGATCATCTTCCTCATCGCCACAGCGGGCATCACGGGCGACGCGAAATGATATCATGGGGTGATCAGAGTGGACGAGATCTGGAAAAAAAATTCAATCAGTGCCACCACGCATTCTAAGGAGACCCATGACCAGAATCAAGTTTCTCAACTGCCTCCCGAAGTTCATTCACAAGTCCGGCAATGTAACCAATGATTTCTTCATCGCGCATGATTAATTCCGCACTCCCGCTATTCACGTATGCCTTCAGGAATGCGAGAAGGATGTGAATCCACTCGCGGTCGCGCGGTTTCTTCAATGCAGCGTGCATATCAATTGCACGGGAGAGCATCAGCGACTCCAAAGATGTCCATCCGTGAGGAGCATAATGTGCTGGGAGAGACGAGAATACACTAAATGCATTGGACAGCCTTCCGCGGTAGCTGTAGCATACAATCGCTCAGTGTCCCGGACAATAAAGCAGAATTCCGAGCCTACGCATCGAGAACAGCGAGGCTTCCATGAATTTTGAGCGCAAATTTTCTTCTCCCAGCCTTCACGTACATGTCAATGGCGCAGTTGGAGATGGTGGTGTATAAGTCATAGAAGACATCCTTGTCCTTGATGGCGGATATAACCTCAGGTTTACTGATACAGCATTCTGGAGATTTGTTATCGAGCCCGGCGGGAGAATCTGGAACGACCACCGGGGCTGGTATCGCCAGCGAGAAAGGTGGTGTAGAGGGTAGATAGCCCTCTCTAACGCCAAGTACATCAAGCTAACGATTCGTTCAATATGTGATACTCGAGGGAGACACAAGACACACCTGGCTTTTGGCAAGTTCGACGAGTTCACCTTTCCGTGCGTTGTAGCGCGCAAGGGACGAAGCATCCATCTCGGGCGATGAGGAAGCCCACAAATCGCATTGGTCCAGGACACTCAGCGCGGAAGAGTACGTCCAGGCTTCGACAAAATACCCAGGAAGCGAAGGCTGTAGAATTCCATGAGCGTCCTGGTGCCCAATACACCATTATACCCTCTAACCTCGACCTCCCTTAAGTGTCTTCCAAAAGTGCTCAAGAATGTGAACGCCCTCCAACAAATCTCCGACGGGTGGTGTAACTTGCTCAATAATGCAGACTGCCTTGAAAGGAGATAAATCCGCAAATCGAAGACAGATATTGTATTAGCGAGGATGAGGTCGCGATAAGGCTTCTTGGATGTGGATAGCAATGGCATAGAGTCGTCATTGGGTACTGGGTGGATCAGACTCCCGAACCATGACATATTCTTCTCCCTCAAAACCTGCATGAAGGCAACCTCGAGTTCGTTGTACTGTTGTAGCGCATCCTCGAAGAGATTTATTCCCTCGTACGACGTTGCCAGGCTTTCCTTAGACAAAAATTCTTCTGATTATCACGGATGAACCATTTGTGGGCTTACCTTCAATATAAAATAAGTGCAAAAGTTCCACCCCGGCATGTGACGCTGACTTTCAGACCGCCGTAGTTCCTCCTCCCTTGATGATATAGCATTTTCGAGAGCAGAAAGTAGTCCATCCTTGACCTTGCTTATGAGATCGACCCAAACAGCAGGACTTTGTTCACCGGCAGACCAAGCGATCTGCACACACCTGTAAGGTACGTGTAAATCCGCCATGCATCAGATTAATCGTGGAGTCACCTGTCTCGCTTGTCAACATTGAAGTCGGCCTTGAACTTGTCTAACACAGAGCCCTTCATATTGAAAAACCTTCGGTCCGCTATCTTTGTGTCCGGACGAACAACATGCACGATCAGCCATTCTTGATTCTTCCTTGGCAGAACAGACATCTGCCAGTCTTTTATATGCTTCTTGACAGTTGCTTTGTATGCCTCGTTGTCCTGTAGCAACGTAGATGATAGACAAAAATAAGACTACGAGCGTACATACCTCACATGTAGCTACATAGAGATTCAAGAGAGGTTTCTCAAGGAGAGTGACAGGAACTTGGGAAGTGAGCTCATCTCGGAGCGAGTCAAGAGGAATTAAGGTCACATCGAGTTCTTGGATGGTGCGTACACTGGACCTGGAGGCAGATTTCCAGTGGATGCTACGCAATGGGAGCTGGGAACGGAAGGCTGCGATCAGTTGCTTGCAGCTATCAGAGGGCTGGAAGGAAGGGGATGCAGCGAAAGTCACGAGAACATGCTGGCTTGACATTGCGAGTTGGCCACCGCGTCGATGGGCTTAGTACAGCACAAATGAGTGTCCGAGCCGAGATTGATGCAATCAACGACGAGCTAGCCTCAGGCTGAAATAGCGTGGAAAATTCGAACTTTCACTGGTACTTCGTCTCTGAGACCACTGATCACTAGCTTCCAGTCTCCAATGCCGACGCCAGACGAAGCCAGCACCTCTGCTACCAAGACTTTCAAAGACCTAGGTCTTATCGAGCCCCTTCTACAGGCGCTCGATCAAGTTAACTTCAAAACCCCAACCGACATCCAACAGGAAGTTCTACCCTACGCTCTAGAAGGCCGTGACATCATTGGCGTTGCAGAAACAGGATCAGGGAAGACTGCTGCATTCGCTCTGCCTATCCTACAAAAATTATGGGAGGAACCGAAAGGGCTCTTTGCTTGCGTGCTTGCGCCAACGCGTGAGCTTGCCTATCAGATATCTCAACAGTTCGAATCACTCGGCACAGCTATGGGAGTGCGCTGCTTGGTTCTGATCGGAGGAATGGACAAGATGCCTCAGGCAGTCGCCCTCGCGAAACGGCCGCACATTATTGTTGCCACACCCGGCCGTCTGAATGATCACCTGCAAAGCACCAAGGGCTTTAGCCTGAGGAGTCTGAAATTTTTGGTAACCTTCATCAACCTTAGGGTGGTCTGCGGACTTATAATGTCTCAAGGTCATGGATGAGGCTGATCGTTTGTTGGACATGGACTTCGGTGCTGATATCGACCAAATCCTCAAAGTGATCCCAAAACAGCGGACCACATACCTCTTTTCAGCGACAATGACAACAAAAGTCGCGAAACTGCAAAGGGCTAGTTTGACCAACCCAGTGCGAATTGAGGTTTCGTCCAAGTGAGTAAACCAGGGTTCTTTTCACTCGGCTTTGCAGTAACGTAAATTTCTAGGTATCAAACAGTGTCAACCCTATTACAATATTACCTTTTTGTTCCACTGATACAAAAAGACGTCCACCTAATCTATCTTGCGAACGAGTTGGCCTCAAACTCGATCATTGTTTTCACCAGGACAGTACACGATGCCCAGAGGTAGACATGCGCAATGTCGAAGTTTCACATATCACTTACACCTGTTCACGCTGTAGACTGTCCATTATACTCCGTGCTCTCGGATTCCCAGCTGTCCCCCTTCACGGACAACTCACGCAGAGCCAACGCCTGGGCGCGCTTAATAAATTTAAAACAGGTGGCCGAAAGGTCCTAGTGGCAACTGACATTGCAAGCCGGTATGTACACCATACGCCGTAATGTGATATATTTTTCAACGAACTGATGTTGAAGGTAGCGGTCTTGATATACCATCCGTGGATGTGGTGGTCAATTTTGACATCCCTACGCATTCAAAAGATTATATCCATCGTGTGGGACGAACGGCACGTGCAGGACGCGCCGGAAAATCAATCACGATAGTCACACAATATGACGTCGAGGTCCTCCAGCGCATAGAAAAAGTTATCGAGAAGAAACTTGAGTTGTTTCCCACTAGCAAGGAAGAGGTAATGCTACTGAAAGAGCGTGTAGATGAAGCTGGTCGATTAGCTGTAAACGAGCTGAAAGAAGAGGCAAAATCAAACGGAGCGAAAAGACGAAGACGGGATGAAGATGGGGGACGGGATGACAAGGATCGGGACGATGATGTTATTGAGGCGGGGATGCCTGCAACAAAAAAGTCCAAAGCTCGCAGATAGTTTCTATCAGCAAAGCCCCGAATTAGATGCCGGATGATTCCGTCGATGGATCTGTGTTGTTGATGGTGCGCATCGTGCATGCATGCCCCATGGCTGAGTTGGTTACAGCGTCCGACTGTTACATCTGTCCACTCACATCGGAAGGTCGTGAGTTCGAGCCTCACTGGGGCAGTCATTTTGTTTTCTTCTTGCTCTTAATGATGATGATGCAGTGGAGGTTGACAGACTCGAAGTCTCAGGTTGGTGCTCGATAACAAGTACAAAATAGTTAGTAGCCGAAGTCTATACTATCATGATTGCAATATCTTTTTTACTTACACATAAAAACTACTACACATTTCCGCTGGCACAGTCAATGATCAATCCTCATAATCTTGAATCAAGCTCATCCAGGTGGATGACCAGTGGTGTTGTCCAAACTCTCAAACTTTAAGCGCTGAACGGAAGACCAGTGAAGCTAACTTATTTAAAGGCCGAGGAAAAATATCTGCCCCAGTGAGGCTCGAACTCACGACCTTCCGATGTAAGTTGATAGATTTAACAGTCGGACGCTGTAACCAACTCAGCCATGGGGCAGTTAATATTGATTTTATAAATGTCGACTATGGAGTGGAGCAAGCTCTTCAAAACTTGATTGAGTTATCTACTAATCAAACATCATTGTAAATGTACATCGGACTCTATCATAACCCTCAAAGTCCAATGGACTGGCATGGTCTGCACCACTGTTAGTCGATCCAAAACGGGTGCAATAAAACTCAGCCAATCACAAAAAGCGTCACCTGAGCGATTCGAACACTCGCGGGCAAAGCCCAACCGCTGTGCTGATAGCAGGCGATCCCGTTAACCACTCCGGCAAAGTGACCTACTTCTATTTAACTTCCATATGCACTTTATAGTGTAAAGAAATTTGACTGTGCATGAGTCTTGGAGTCTTGAGGAGCACACTTTTTGGATGCTGTTGCCAGTGTCGAACTGAACCCGAGCCTCATAACCTAATCGATATATTGCCCTCAGGTTACACCATCAGAGCGGCATCTTACACGAACTCATTCATATATCGAGTGAGTCTATCCACCTGCTCTTCCGTGACTGCATTATAGAGGGAAACGCGGATGCCCCCAACGGACCTATGAATGGTTATTGTTCCCTCGAACCGACACAGCAACGTCAGGAGATACTCACCTATGACCTTTGATCCCTTTCATTCCTCTCTGTTCTGCGCCAGATACGAACAGTTTTAACTTATCCTCTCCGCCAACTACGTCGAACACCACATTCATCTTGCTACTCGAGCCTTCCAGCACTTTGCGTTTGTAAATCCCTCGGGCCTCCCCGTCGTTCAATGCTGCATATATTTTTGACGCTTTTCTGTTGGTGCGTTCCCCGTAATACTCGAGCGCTTTCTCCCCGGTCCACCCGTTCTGTTTCGCCACCTCCACCATCCTCTGGAGGACCAGACCCGTGATATATATCGACAAGACCGGAGGAGTGTTGTGCAAGCTACGAGTGTCCACCAAAGTCTTGTACGACAAACACAACGGGACGTTGCCGTCCGCTACATTTGTCCACTCGTCTCTGACGATGACGATTGTAAGCCCTGCAGGCCCGAGGTTCTTCTGCGCGCCAGCATAAATGACCGCGTGTTTCTCTATAAGCGGAATTGGGCGTGACATAAAAGAGGAGGAGTAATCCGCGATCAATGGGGCTCCATCGGGGAGACTGTCGAATGGGAATGAAGTGGGGCTCTTTAAGTCATCGCCAAACTCGACACCATCGACGGTCTCATTGGCGCAATAGTAGATGAGAGCTGGATCTTGGGAGAATTTATCTTTATAGCTGTCGTGATCGGGAATATGGTTGAAGGTTTTCTTTCCACCTTCAGAAGTGGTCTGCGCGTTAACGACAATATTGACGTTCCCTACGCCTAGCCTCTTCGCTTCTTTCATCGCCTTCTCGCTCCAGGAACCCGTGACGATATAGTCCATTGCGGGCTTCTCAGCCGTTCCGCCACGGCTTCGATACCGTGCAACCATGTTTAGCACCACAGCCGAAAATTGGGCAGTTCCACCACCTTGTGTGAAGAGAACCTTGTAGTTTTGTGGGAGCTGTAAAAGTATCTTTATGTTCTTTTCGACCTCCTTTAGAAATCTGTCGAAATCGGGCGAGCGGTGCGATATCTCTGCAATGCCGATGCCAGTGTTCCGGAAGTTGAGCAGGCCTTTGCCTGCTTCCTCGAGGACATCCTCTGGTAGAGCTGATGGCCCAGCACCAAAGTTGATTACTCGATTCGACATGGAAAGGGTGAGAATGTGCTTTACGTGACGTGAATATGAGAGGCGGCTGAGCATCAATCTACTTTTATACGACACGAAATCGGACAATCGGGTCCGACGTACTGTGTACTAGTAAATGAAGATCCCAGCCATTGTCATTGTACAGACTCCGGATACACTGGGACCTTCGCGTGCTACGTAATAAATACACTACGAGACGCAATGCCCGGGCGCGTGTCATACTTGCCGATCGAAATGAGAAATGAATTAAGTGTCGTACATTGGATATGGCCGAGTCCATTCGATCGCATGGTGCATCCCCGGTTTGATTCCTGCCTTCCCTCCACGTCATTCGGGGTAGTACCTGGCCTACACTACCACCGATGAGGTCCGCCGTCCATCATTAGCATCGTCGCCAGAATGTGCTGCTATGGGAAGGATGACATTGGGTGGAACCCGTGGGGTTATACGGGCAATGTGATAACGAGGAATCGAGGGACGGGAAATATTATTGATATGTAAAGTATGCGACAGCGAGCCCCAAAATGGCCCCAAAACAACGTCTTCCCATTCACGTGAATAGAGTTAACCATAATGTACGAAGAATACAGCTTGAATCGGGGGAGCTTACGTTTATTATCCATTGTACGCGAGATGGTCACAAGAATTGCGCCAGCCAATGGGGTTAAGAATATCCAGACTGGGGAAGCTCCGCCCGCTATCGCGTATGACTGATGTCCGTCTGTGTACAAATAACGTCGGTTCACAGTCCATAGGTTGCATCTTAAGCCCCAGATTTTGGGATGCAACGAGAAAGAAGATATAGAAATCCTACGCAATCTCAATAATAAATTCTGTGAATTAGCGAATGAGCTGTCCAAACCAAGGTGAGGACGATCGACGGTGATATTGGAGAACTGCGTGAAGACACGCATGATAGTTAAACCAAGGATCACTGGAAATAACCTATCAATGAGAAGGAAATGAACGATAACAACAGCCAAAGATCCCGGAAGGATCGAATAGTGACCAAATTGACGGCAAGCTGGACTACCAAGGGACCCACGACGGCTATAAGATACAGGGAAACATCCTACCGGTACACGTTTGTGGAGTGCAGAGCTGTTCGCAGAAAATCAGAGTTGGAATGGGAGTGATGAACCGGGCTGTAATACGGGAATCGAATCCTAGAGCGGCCTTATTGATAGGACTTGTAAAGCTTCATCGGCGACCTACGTTTCATCATCGACGGGAAATTCTTGTCTGAATCCATGAACCAGGTCCAGACTAAAGAGCACCGCTCTGCGTACACTCGGGGCGTGAGGGACGTTCCAGTTACTGATGAACGAACTTACGCCAAAAATATCGTCAAGATCCTACAAAACACATCAGTTGACTTTCTCAACACCATTGAAGTCACGCACCAGTCTGGAGCATGTGACTTGAGGAGTTTGAGGCGCCTATTATCGTCGGGGCTGTTCGCCATCGTGCCAGTGAAGCCAAACGTTCCCTAGTGCCCAAGGGGGACATCATAAGCACCTCTACTGGAGTTGGTGTCATCTGGACAACGTATTCGGCGATAAATGAACCTATACTTGCGCAGTGCAATGTGCCAACTAGGGACTCGGAGTGATTAACAGTGATTAATGATTCCTGGCACTGGTGGCACAGCCATCACGGCAGTATCAGTAGCGTTATGTGCCTCCGCAGTAGTCACCAAATAGTGTCAAATAGGTGCTGAATGATATCGGTTGATATTGGTATATCAGGCCCTATCCCGGACAATACTAATGTTGATGTCTATGTCAACACTACACTATGCTCACGCAATTAGATAATCCTACCAACCCATGTCTAAGACACGCAAAAATCTCACAAATGATCAGCTATCATTAGAATTTCCCAAAAGGCAGAGCTGCTATATAATATAATAGGAGGGGGCCAACTTAGTCTCACACTGAGTTAGGTCGCCTGATTATTTCGAGGTGCTCAGAATGCCCGCACAGTGTCATCCCTTCACAAAGTGATTCCTACGAACATAACGTTACTTGCGGCCCTAATTCATACTCAACAGGCACAACGACCAACGCTATATCCAGTAGATCGTCTTATCAGACCACGTCAAAAACCCGCCAAAAGACTAGTGATTATCAATGAAAATTATGGTTTGAGAGAGGGTAAAAGTACTAAATAACATTATGTGATTTGTATCGTTTCGGCTATGGTAGTCCACTCATGTCGAAATGCTCAGAATGTCGGCAACACAACATCCTTCGACAAGGTGATGCCTCCAAACAAAGTGTTGCTTGTGGACTTAATCCCCACTCGATAAATGCAGTGGCCAATGCTATACTAATGGGCGCGGAACCAGAACCTTTTACCAAACCATGTCAAAGACTTGCCAAGAAGCGACTGATCATCTATGAAAATTATGGTTTACGAAAAGGGAAGGGTACTAAATAGTATGATCGGATTCGTATCATCTCGATTCAGGTAGTCCCCTTGTATCAAGGTACTCAAAATCTCCACATAACCGTATAAACTATAGCGTCAGAACTGCACAAAAGTCCAGCACAACTTTTTTTGAGTCATCGCATGCAACTTTTTGAGCGATCCTGTGCAACCTTTTTGAGTGATATATCACAACTTCTTAGAATTAGAATGTACATCGTTGGAAAGGCTGTTATCTACAAGCAACATAAATACATTAACCATAAGCTCTGACATTCAGGCCCAGGGTGTCCGCGTGCCCGGGCACAAATTCAGTTAAAGATCTACAGCTGGGCACTCAACTTCAAATATAACGACCCCTGCAGACGACGGCAGTATCACGGTCTACATCACGGTCACGGTCAAACGCGAATTCCAAGTTGCCGAGGTGGAGGATGGCAGCGACGAGCTGGCAGGCTTGAACGACATAGTGTTGGGAGAGACCGACGGACTTGAGGAAGAGCTTGAGCCGCTCAAAGTAATCATAAGGCGCTTCTGGATTGCCTTGTAGCCTGTGAGGGAATCGTGCCCATGAGGTCGAAAGGAATACAAAGGATTCCTGCCATTGTAAACCTTCTCATTCCCCAGAAACACAAGAGCCGGACGGAGACAAACTCGATATATTGGCAAACGAGCTCGGAGTTCATGCCGATCAAGGCAACGGGCAATGTATCTAATCTCCGTGATCAGTGGGGATTGTTGGATGTGCAAAGAGACGCACCAGTTGGGAACTCTTGCTCGATCTGACCTCCTCAGCAATGACGTGCTCGATAAGCATCAGGGCGCAGGCGGCCCTTGGAGTGGCTGAATAGGAAACGGGCGAAGTCGGTGCGCATTCCTTCGTCACGGCTGATGAGCTCGTTCGAGAAGGTGAGGCCGCGCATCAAGCCGCGCTTCTTCAACCAGAATATGGACGTGAAGGACCTGGAGAGGAAGATGCCTTCAACGGCCGCCAAGGCAATGAGACCCTCCATGAACGATGATCGTCGGTTGAAAATCCATTGGACGGCCCAGTAGACTTTGCGGTTGATACAAGGAAAATATTCGAAAAGATATCCATGTTTGTTCTTGATGTTAGTGTCAACGAGAAGGGAATAAGTCTCCATCATGATTTGGAACCCGTAAAAGCAGCGCACATCCGCAACCTGGAGCTTTGCAAGCACCCATTGGCGAAGTTGATGCAAACCTGGCCAGGGGGACTGGAACAATTGGTCGTGTTTTGGGACCGGGGAGGTGGAGAAGCGAATGAAGGACTTGAAGTCGTTGCAACATAGGCGTTGGTGAGTATGCTTGTTCAACCAAACGAAGGGGAAGGAATACAGTGTCCTGGCTTCGAGATAGTAATCAAGTGATTTGATACCACATAGATGACCTTTGTCGTTGAATTGGAGTTCCGTTTAGTTTCCAAAACGTGGGGATTTGGATTGAAGAGCGTGCGAGCATTGACAAAGGACTCAATGTCAAACTCCGCAGCGGGCACCTGGCTCGCGAGATTGGAGCCCTTCTTCCCCGGACTGGAAACGAGCAGCTCAAGGAGCGACTTGATGGCAAGACTACGAGTTTCGGATTTCCCGCTTCCAGTTTCACCGCTAGAAGACAAGCGTTTATAAGGTGGCCTGGGAAGGGAGTGAGCGCACGTACCTAATAATGAAGGCCTGGTCCCGAAGGTGGTAGCAGGTATTATTGGCGAGCTGGAATATGCGCGGGGAAAGGGCGGTCTTGTTTTCGGTGGTATCGCGGTAAACTGCGGCGCATTTTTGGAGGACGGAATCGGTGTTAGATGTGACGGGGTTTACGGCGACGAGGGTGCAGGGGCCAATGCTATAGATGGTATCGGCCATGAAACGCTCACGGAGACAGGCAATGATGTCGTCGTCGGAGACGAGGCCAAGGCTGCGAGGTCAGCGACGCCTGGTGCAGGTGGACTGCCTGTTTATTGTGGGCGACGAGCAGTAGGTATTACTAGTCCAGGCAAGCAGAAACATGTGCAGGGAGAGGGTGGTCTTGTTTTCGGTGGTATCGCGGCTGCCGGGCTTGGGTCCCAGGCGGTACGGTGCATGTGGTATGGTAGTAGGGGGGATGACCCGGCGTTGGCATCGTGTGGGTGGGCCGTGTCTTCGTCGTCGTCGTGTGGGCGACGGGCCGGGCGGCATGCACAGCGTCGCCGTGCTTGTGCATGCGTGGTGGGAGGGCGTCATCGCAGGGGCGGGGCCGCCGCCGCCGTTACATTAGTGATGCCATGTCGTCGTCGCTGTCACCATTGTCGCAAAGGCGATGAGCGAGGTGGGGCGGGGCACACATCGTCATCGTAGGGGCGATGAGCGCATCGTCATTGTCATTGCTATGTGAGCAATGATCGATGATGGGTCGAAGGGGAAACGGTGGTGTTATTAATGGGCGGGAAGGGCGGGGCCGCGAGCGCGTCGTCGTCATTGTCATACGGTCCGTTGTGCTGGACTTTTTGTGCAGTTCTGACGCCATATTTTTCTATGTATGACAAAGCCACGCCATACGCTTGACCTGGCTCACCATATATGTCAATATCCAGTTCATTGTGCATCATATAACATTGCGCACCATATAACGCATTCCTAGACATTGACATGATCGGTGTCGTGGTCAACGACGACAGAGAGCATGGACATGGCGGTGATGATTGCAGCGAGTGTTGTCAATGCAAAAATCAAAACGTAATGATAATTTGTAACTTCGCGGCTTGTTCAACTGAGGACCCCCAAGAATGGCTCCTGTCACCATACCCGGTACTATAGCAATGACATAGATGATGGTACACATGGGTGGAGGTGCACGCGCAAGTTTGTGATCGTAAGCATTGTGTTGATACTAGGAGGCTAAAGACAGACAGACCTCATCCGACTGATGGTAGGCGTGAGCACCAGACGGAGAGCCTCACTGGCACGAACAGATATGCTTCAAAAGACAGAAAATGGGTTCCGAGGGTGACTGATTGCTTGCCCATTCCTTCTATTTAGGCTTTTATTCAGCGTGGGGCTTGACACTGTACACTTTGATGACGGGGGAATCTTGGTTAGATCACCCGTCAGTGACCTGACAGGCCGCGTAAATAACACCTCCGACAAGATGTGCCTTCACTTACCGGGACCGTGATGAGCTCTTTGATATGCTGGACCTTGTGGCTGGATGCGGCCGCCCTCGAGCTTTCGAACACAGGTTTAATCTTGGTGGCAAAGAGTAGACATTGCTTGGATGTCTCCGTCTCTTGAACAATCTCGCTATCTCTGCCAGGCGCAATCTCGTCTTCTTCATAAAAAGTGCCTTCTCGTTGTGTAAGGAGTGTGCGCTCGGTATTCTGCTTGACCTTTTTCAAGTGGTCGTCGTCGCCATTTTCTGCAAGCTACGTAGTCACGCCTTTGCTGGATCAATAGATCTGAAGGGTATGGCTATGTTCATCAGATGTGGTTCTAAACACGTCATTAGAAATCCGAACATGGCGCTCAGCTACCAAACTCACATCGATCGGCATCTGATCCACGTGGACTCTCTTTTCAATACTGAACTCGGGCACGAGCACGTCAGAGGCAGCACCGAGCGCATTGACAACCTTGGCCTGGGTTATATATGAGATGAAGACACAGGGAGAGGTGGATGGACTGTTCCTGAGCTAACTGCGCGGAATACCGTTTGCTGCAACATATTCAGCAAGGCATTTGACACCCATAATGTAGTATTGCCATGTATGTTGCATTGTTGAGCAATCTTCGCAACAGCATCTCTATTATCGAAAACTCCAGTTCGGCTGTGGATACAGGATTATTTTCTACCACGACGACGATGCGCTTCGACTCACTTCCACCTTGAGGAACCGGTTTGAGTTGGTGGCGCACCAGGATGCCAGCGTAGCGGCGGATGGAAGAAGTGAAATATGTGTAGAGAAGAGTATGGATGGCGTAGTGACCACATGGAGACATCCAAGCATCCCGGCGCCTACTACGGAAATCACCAGCAGGAAGAAACGTTGCATTCAGTATACCACTGGCAACAGCGCCATTACCCCCTCGAAGTCTTATCAACATGCTAGTACTAAACTGAAAACAGTATCAATGTACACTTTGCCGAGTCACTAAAACTCGTAATCCCCATCGTCAGAGTTCCCATCTTCGCCATCGGCTTCGTCTTGGTCGGTTTCGGAGGTGCTCGTGTCACCGTCACGAGTGTCGGAGTCCATGATAGATTCTTCATCCACGTCTGAGCTCTCTCGCCTTAGTATTTCGTCTGGTCCGCCCTCGTGAATATCCATAGGCTCGACAGTCGGAGATACGCCATCATGGTGGCTCTCGTTATCCGACCTGTCTTCCATTTCTGACCCATCGCTAACACCCTCGCCTTTGTCTTCAGGGATCCCAGTGTTGCCTCTACGATGCTGTACCATGTGGCCAACACCGATACCTGCAAAACGAGCAAACATATCCCTGTCTGCGAAGCTACATGAATCAGATAGAGGCCAAATCACATGCTCAAAACTGTGACATACATATTGACGTAGAACTGGCACCAATCATCCACCTCGCCAGGTAGCCTTGCGATTGACTTTCCGCGCCTCAACAGTGTGTCTGTCCGGCCCTCCGAAAATGCCGGGATGAGATGACATTGCCGAATGACAAGAGATGGGTCTAAAAACCCAAAGGCACTCTCATCCTGTTCAGGGACAAAGCCGACCTTTGGTAGGCGGGCTGCTCGAAATCCCCACCTATGGTCTGGCACAATGCCTAACCAACGAACAAATAAGACCTCCATAGTCTGGGGAGAACGATTACGAGAATCAGGTGCGACATGGACGAAGGGAATGATTAAGGCACGGATGACTTGCGCATACCAAAATGGGTGAGAATCAGCATCGTCTTCACATGAGAGGGTCATGATAGCACTGCCATGCCCAGGGCGTAGAAAGTCTTGCCGGCGGCGGACGTCATATGATGTGTAGTTTATACGGAAGGTTTTCGGTTGATTGACACGGTTGAGGTTATCGATAAAGTAAAGTTGGTTGTGCTGAGAGGCAGTGAACTGACATTCATCCCCATCGTAGTCATACTGATAAATGCGTGACAGCATGTGGTCTTTTAGCCTGGAGACAAAATCATCCTGAAGAAATAGATCAGAGACTGACTTCAAACAATTACATCACGTTACCTTGATTGCCGGATCACCTTGCAACCGAAGTTCTCGAAGGAGCATCCTGAGGTCAATAATGTTGCTTGGGGAGTGAGAAAGAACATGATGGAGCTCAGGAATGCTCTGCATGTCTGATACCTCACTGAAGTCAAGCTCCAATGAATCTATCTCCTGTTGCTGACGCTGTACATGGGTATGGCGACGTTCCTGGCTGGAAAGCTGCCTATTGACATCCCGTTTGCTGGTGAGCCCATAAAACTTCTTGATCAAGCAATGTGAGCGCTCTCCCTGCAAGCATCAATTCTAAAACATAGGCAGACTACATGAGAAAAAATGCCTTACAATCTGTGTTGTGTATGAATCCGTGGTGCCAAATTGTTTGATAGAGTGGACATAGTCTCCCAAGGCATGGAACTTGTAAGTGAGGATGTTGATTGTCTTAGCACGAGGGCCACTTTTTGATGCCGCACATTCACCTCGGTCTTTCTGGACCTGGTGCCGCTGTCTAGCCATAACCTCGCTAGGCATCTCCTTTGTTTCAAAGGCTGGACAGGTGACATTGACAAAGTATCGGATTTGATTACTCAACTCTTTGAACGATCGTTCGAGTAGCTCGAGCGAACTGTCCGAATGGAGCCTCAATTTCGCCAGCGAATGCCATTCGGCGAGACGGAATAGAAGAGCCATGATTTTATCATTGTGCTTGGCTGGGAATAGACCGTCAAATCCCGGAATTGCGCACTATGTTTTCAAAAAGTTTTTGTTTTCATCCCTTCAGATCACAGAACTCACCAAGAGCATGTCTTCGTAATGCCTTGCCGTTCGCCGACTCATATCGGCCACGTTTTGTGGGAAGCGACGAATGGCGTCCGTTCCAAAAGAAGGTATCATCGAGTACCTTGAAATGGAAGCGTCTATTGAATCCACTCTTGACTACAACATGTAGAACGCACCGCTCATTGAGGAGTGCAACTTCTGGTGTGCCGATACAATATAAAATGCGGATTAGGTGTTTCAGAATGTTTTTAAGAACGCCCAGTTCATATTCATGCATGAAGTCGACAACAATTGCCGGAAAAAGCTCAAAGCCGAGAGATGAAAGCCGTTCCATAAAAGAATTCTATAT
The DNA here is from genome assembly GCA_038089115.1 of Fistulinella cinereoalba. Classification (NCBI taxonomy): domain Eukaryota; kingdom Fungi; phylum Basidiomycota; class Agaricomycetes; order Boletales; family Boletaceae; genus Fistulinella; species Fistulinella cinereoalba. The sequence continues at coordinate 8,383 of JBBPKG010000014.1, read as the reverse complement.
ATGTAGATACGATGAGATCAAGTCATTAGCATAGTGAAGTTCAAACATGTGCTTACCAATGTGGGTACAAGTGAAAAATCCTTCAGTAAGCGTTCAACTGCAGTGCCCTTGATCGGTTTCCCGAGGTTATAGATTGCATCCCTTGCAAACCGAACCTTTCCCCATAGATATGTCCGCACCTGAGACAGCCGAGCCTTCATATCCCGAACATACCCAAGATCAGCTATTTTCGACTTCTGAACAAGGCACCGTGGACATGGGCGGATCCCCTTGTCTCGGATAGTTGCAAGGAGAATTCTGACACCTTGTTAGAATGAACTGTGAACAAAGAAAAATGATAAGTTACTTCTCAGGATAGTCGGCTGAATATGTAAAAATGCGGGGGTAGACGCGTCGATAATTGCCATCATAGCACTTGATAACAATACCATTCTTGTATGCGTCAACAAATTCATCATCCAATATCGTATTCCACACAGCATGGAATAACTCGCGTTTGCAGTGCGCGAGCAGATCTGCATTGCTCTTCCTTTTATTTATGCTTGCCAGACTGTTTTCCAGAGATGCTGGCAACTAGTTTGGAGGAGTCAACAATGCCGAATATAGAAGAAAATAGCTGAATGGTCACCGGAGGGATGAATGCGATGGGGTGACATGCACCAGAAGCCGGGGATGAGCGAATATATTTGGATAGATTCCCAAAAAATAGGTATACAGGCCAGGCGCTGGCATGTCCGAATTGCGTTAGCTGTGTCGAATCGGACCAAAACATTAATCCAGCAATAACACGTTCCAGTTTGCAATCATCGCCTCTCCTCTGCTTTTGTATTTCGTCATGTGCGGCATTCCAGGCATCTGACGTGTAGAGCTCATCATATAGACGCTGCTCATTTCCTGATGGAGATTTCCAGATTCGTTTGAAGGGTGTAAGATGAAAGAATTTTGCTAGCGGTTCTGAGAATGCTGCTTTAATGACGGGTATTAGAGGTCGGTACATCAACTGGGGAATGAAGAAGGGATGGCCGTTTCCTTGCTTTTTCTCTCGTGTCGGGATGAAGATTTTCACGGTAGTTTCTTTCCAACCATCGCTATCAAAGATTGCCGTCTTTGAGGCTCTGTTTGCGTCATCCAATCGCCGAGTTTCCGTCGCCGAGGTAAAGCTCGCCAAGTCGGTTCCGTTGAAATCTGGAGCCAGGATGACATCATGGACCAGGCGCGTCACCTCGGCATTTGACTTCTGTGTGCTTCCAGACAGCTTCCATGACATGAGACGCCAAATGGACATATTTGCCCAAGGCCATGGTGGAGAATGACCCGGGGAAGACAACTTAGAGGGTTCCGGGCTTGGGTTATCGTGGGGACCAGGTGAAAGATCCGAAAGATCACGAAGTGACACAAAAGAATCTGGATCATACGACGGGCGATGACGGTAGTCTCGAGCGACGCCAAAGCTGTTAAAAGCTGTTCGGAGTCGGTCAAAGACATGGAGAATGACGCGAGGGAGGCATGGCAAAGATTGGCCAAGAGAGGGCGTGTCAGAGATCGCAGGGGGAGGAGGTACTGGAAGTTCTTCATAATAACGGGGTGGGGGACGGCGAATTCGATGCGGACGCTGTTGATGTGCATTAGGAAACTATACAGCTGGAAACGAACCATGAGATATCTACTGTGATCTTTCCCCGCGCCTCATCCTGCCCAATTCTCCGATGCCCAGCTGTGCATTCCTGCACTGGGATTTGATGTGACGGCGTGGAGTCCAGCATGAGGCCCTCGTTTTGTGCAGCAGCTGCAGTGGAAGGAAGTGGCTATCGGTCGATAAGTCGGAATTATAGTAATAGCAAAGGCTGCAATACCGACGTTTGTGAGATCTGCCAGTAATTCCGAACCTCCCTCCATGACTGAGACGTCTGCGCCATCAATGGATTCTGCTGGCTACAGTACCACATATTGAAAATGCTAAATGGCAACATTATACGAGCTAAAACTGCATACCTCGGCAGCGCCGGCGGGTGCCATTTTGGCCCGCTTTATCACAGGAAAATTATTTCTTTGCGTAGACTGTCTCTTCAAGTTCAATGCTTGGCGGGCTTTGGCACGATTTTCTGCCTGCCTTCTATTATAGATAGTGCAGGCGTTGCGATGAAGCGACATTCCTCTCGAGTCAGTGAATGTGCGATCACAGGGTGCTCCACACTTGTAGGGATGGTTCATTGGTAATATGCACAACAGAAGAACGAAAACAAGGCACTGGAACGTGTATAAGTTCATCCAAACCGTGTTCGAGTTCGTCCAGAGCGTACGAGTCCAGGAGGTCGAATGAAAAGTGCAGCGGTCGGCGTTACATAAACCACGCGTGCCGTGGACTGGTATTACCAAGTACGGCCCGAGTAGTAAAACTACTTAGTACCTTGCAGACCTACAGCACCGCTCTTAGTTCGCGTCTAACGTATCTTAGGACCTCTGTGACGATGAACAAGCCTTTTGCTTTTGTACGAAACGGATCACAATAGCATCCTTAACAACGCTACTGCTCTTTAGTGCACACTTAGTACTCCCCCAAATCACCCAAGTACAACATCCAGCTATAACAAACTACTTGTCTGGTTGCTGGTTCCGCCGGGAGCATACAGGTCTCTGAGCGACTCACGTTCCGCCTTGAGCTATGTGTTTAATCTGGTGTAAGTTTTCCCTTACAGAAACGGAGCTACGAAACCGGGAGGCACCGCCGACCGCAAGAGCGTCACGCCGGCGGTCCATCGTGCCCCACTCCCGCGCAGTCGCAGAGCCTGGGACTGACCCCAAAAGCAAGTCCATCCCCGCATCGACGTCCCAACTCACATCTGTGCAGGTCCTCTGGATTGGCTGCGCCGACATGGCATAACTGGCAGACCCCGCCCGCGTCGCCTTCATCAGGAGCGCCAAACACACCTGGTGCGCGCCAATCGCCATGCCGCCACGATCAGACTACAACGTACAGGGCACATTCTCCATCGCCTCCTGGAAGTAACCCCCTGCCTGTCGATATTGTCATGTACTCACAGGGACGAGGAAGCCTACCGTGTTTGTCTCGTCGAGGACGTCGTCCCACGTGTTCCCGGCCATCTTGGCCTTGCTTCGTTTAATGAAAAGTTCTTGGACAGCGGCGGGATGGAGTGCGAGCGCTTTCGGATACTGAACGATGGCATCTTCGGGCTGTGGTGCACCAGAGACGGTAGGATGAAGGACCTGGGCATCTCCCGCGATCCACGTACGTCGCGGCATAGATCTAGACATGAGTATACTTTTGTTCGGCAATGATAAGAGCAGAGTCAAACGTCGATATACCATCTGCTCACAACACACCCCACGATGGCATGTCCGTGCCGTTGCCTCGACCTGGGGTGGACATACTCGCCCACGTCCCCGCCTGCGCAAGCATTAACGCATCGAAAACAACGTCCATCTCGTGATTCGGGCCACTCACCACCTTGATCTCACTCCGGCACCTCACTCTGGTACTTCTACCTTGGATTGAGCATGTCTTGCGGCGGCGTGATGGGCACCATGCTCACCAACACTGCTGGTATGCGACGACACGCCCCCATCAGCGATGGATCGTGGTCTGTTTTGTCCGGTGATGGCTCCATGTCCACGTCCAATCAGCGCAATGTGCGATGCAGGCTTGAGCTAGAACCGGGTATCGTCCCCTCCCAACGCCTCATCTTGATCGGTCGAGTGTCTTTGTACGACTCGATGATGATGATGGAAGGCTAGCCTGGCGTGTCTTCCTGGCTGTTCTAGGAGAAAGGGATAGTGAGTGACGGGTTGTAAAGAGATACCAACGGATGACCTGAATCGCTCTCGTATGCGGTAGACTACCTCAAAGAAATCAAGGAGCTGGTGTGTCTGGCGTGAGCATACATGGGCCTGTTACAGACTTTGTCAATGGACCTTGAACGTCAACAAATTTAAATTCTCGTTTTCCGAGTCTGCGCAGGCTTGTGTGAGAACTCGCACGTTGGAATCGTCCAGCTCGTTCCGCTGGATCGATGACCATTTGACGATGACTTCAAAGGAAGTGGATCTTGACAAAGTGGGGAAGGCAAAAAGGCACGCAAGGTGACTTCTATATGAGACTGAAACTATGCCGTCGCAGGAGTCCCATTCTCTGTGATGGGCGCTAAGTTTAGTTGCATGTACTGGCGCTGCATATGGGTGTCGCAGTGCACCTTTATTCGAGTGAGGGCTTGGTGAGTATTTTCTTGCTCTGCGTCTGCCAAATCGCGGAACGACCTTCGAAACATCCTAACAGCTCTCGTTTAGGCTGCGAAAAGGCAATGATCAGAGGTGACAGAAAGAGAAAGAAAGTCTTCACATACCATATAATCGCTGTCAAGTTTTTTGCTCTTTTTCTTCTGGCGTCCTTGAACCCCTGTCGCTCCACCTCGCCCTCGATTTCCAGGGACGCTGAGATAGTGTATAGTCTGGAACCTAGAGTCGCGAGAAGGGAACACGCACCATCAAGGAAGAGATCCCCCACATCATAAAGTTTGTCCGGGTCTTTCCCACCAAAGACATCCACGGTTTCTGTGCATTATTCCTCACCACACTTTGCTACAGACTCCTGGGATCCCAGACAATGACAAACTGGATCCGTGCTGATCTCTGATTGCAAGATCACGAGCTGCTTATCGAATTGGTGCCTGAGTACCCTGTCTGGGAAACGGAGATTATAGTAAACGTCGAGTATCTCGTGACTGGCGACGGCGAAGAGATTCAGATTTGGCTAGTGCAAGAACTGATACAGATGACGGCACTGGCGCCAGATCTGGTGAAAAGACTTCCTGGAATCAGCACCGACAATGCCCGTGCCCATCGCTAGTATGACATGCCACCTTTTCATGTCAAACGATGGCAGACAGTTGCAGCAGGGATTCGGGAGCATTGATTTCATCACCACACATCTTCTCGGCCACGTACGCAGCTTTGAGTGACTCCAGTTCGTCATCAATGTCCACCGTGCCTTGTGTGCAGCGGCTAGACGGCCTTTGCTCGCCTGATCCTTTTCTCTTTCCGAGGCATGGATCTCTATCTCGAGTCCCAATCGACGACGCTGCAGCTTGTCCATGGCTTCTGGGGCTGTTCGGCGGGCTACTTGTGCACTGGTAATGGAAGTCAATACGCTCGTAGGAGCGCAACTGGAGGACCGATGAACTCATCTTGTGCATGCTTCGTTAACAAGATCTATTGCAGCGTCAGACAGTCTCCTTGAAGCCAGATAGCGACGAGAAAGGGTCGCCGTGGATATCAAGACCCCATCGAGTATCCTGACACCATAGTGCACCTCGCACTTCTCTCGTATTCCCCTCAATATCGACGGTCGCCGGACAGGGGGTTCATTGACAAGCGCCTGCGCAAACCGTCGTTCGAGTGCCGCGTCGGCTTTAATGTACTTTTTGTGCTTTGCTAGTTTCGTGGCACCGATGCCAGCAGAGTTTACCTCGCGCCGAAAGCGGTTTGAAGTGGTTGGCAACCTCCATGCCCCCACCCTCTGAACCTTGCCCGACCATGATAAAAGGATGATGAGCTTTTCGTCATTGGAAGCCTCTTCGACTTCACTCAGAACGCTTTTGACTCGTTCTTCGTATCCGCCTCTGTACTTGGCACAGACCATGTGAGCGCCCACGTCGAGCGCAAACAATCGTCCCATGAGGGGTGCGGGAACGTCTCGGTTGATGATGCGTTGGGCGAGACCTTCTGCGATCAACGTCTTTCCAACACCACGTTCACCAATGAGAACAGGGTTCTGCGAAATCATCAGTTAGGGCAATAGCAACGTGAACAAGGACACGGTACGTCATGCACAATATGCAGATGAGACTCTCCGAACCTCGTCGTCCTTCCCAATAACAGGATCGATCTTTTCCTTTTGAGCTAATGCAGTCAAATCGATCGCATACTTTTGTAGCGCGTCAAACTCAGTAGCGCCTCCGCCTCCAGCGGCCTTGTCGCTCCGGACCCGTTGACAGGTAGCCCTGAGATCTGCTTCGGCGAGACCGGCCCCCGAGTCCTCGAAGACAGACGCGATGGAGGAATCCTTGATGAGTGCGAAGAGGATGCGGCTATTGCTGAGTGCAGCGTCGTGCATGGCTACTGTTGCTCCACGTGTCGCGCAAGACCTTGACCATGGCGGAGCAGGGCGTGATTTAACCGGATGCTGGGCAGTGGGAGGGGAGTTTGAGGACGGATTTCTGCAGAGTGTGTCTGATAGTGGCCGGTTTGTGCAAATGAGGTCGACGGGGTCAGAACTGAGGTGGATGGATGCTCACAAAATCCTCACTGGCTCTCTGGACGACGGAGGTGAACGGGGGCCCGGCAGCGCTCTCTGGCTCTTAAACTAGGGGCGTGGCCTTCTGTGTAACGAAAACGAATGCAAGGTGTGTCGGAAAGACCGAAGCCGGGTGTCGAGTTCCATCAGCAAAACGGCAAAATAGCTATATCACGTGGCAGCCCGTGCCACCCCGTTACAACCCGCGCGCTACTTTACATAGCATTGCATGCTGTCGTCACACCTCGCCACGGCAGCCACAGCTTGACAAGCCGTTACGACCAAGTTATCTCCCGGCTGTATAGTAGGTAATCTGTTATTACTAGATTATAACCAGACCGTGAAGTTTATATCATGAGATATCATGAGGGGAACCAGATGAGTAGTCAAACCACAGGTGGGGGAGTAAACGAGTAATCGGGCTTGAAAAGGCACAAGTAGGGCTGAAACTGAGCAGTCGGACTCAAAACACATGGGTGGGGCTGGAAACGAGCAGTTGGGGTCGCAAAGACATGGGTGGGGGCGGAAATGAGCGGTCGGGCTAGACAACATACAGGTGCAGCTGGAAATGAGCAGTCGGGCTGGCAAAGGCATGCACCGAGCTAGAAACGCGCCTGAAACGACATGTGTGGTGTTATAAATGAGCGGTCGGGCCCAAACATGCGCAGGTAGTGGGACAAACGAGCGATCAGGCTCAAAACATACTTATCTGGTTGTCGCACGGATGTTCGGGTGGAGATGATGGAGACCGGAAGCAACGCGGGACCGTTGAATCTTGGTGGCATCTTTACATGGTTGTCGCACAGGTGTTCGTGTGGAGATGACGGAGACACCGGAAGCAACTCGGGACCTGGCCGCCGGCGCACCCCTTGAGCCCGACCCTGCAACAGTGGAGCTCTTCTGAGCAGTCGTTCCAACAGTGCGTGTGCTGACAGTCGAGAGTGCGGATCCACCAGATGCTTTGCGGGATCGTGTCCCGTTAGAATCTGCTGACGTCGGTGTCACGAGTTCAGATGGTGCAGTACGGAAAGTAGATGTATCGGATGTTGCAGAGGAAAGACCGGAGTTTGGGCGAGGCGTGGAGGATGGTATGCGTAGCGTTAATAGACCATTAACTCCAGAATGATGAAATGAGCAGACACCAGTGACGTTTCTGGAACGGCTGGGGTGCTTGACAGATGTGGAGTGTGACGGACGCATAGATGCATTGCTATTTGTGATAATCTTCGATAGTGTAGGCCGCCCATTCGGCGATGGGCTGATTGACGGTATTGGCATTGAAGTTCCGTCATTTTCATTACCCCCTTCTTTGTGCCCATTCTTTTCGCTAGCACGTATAGAAGTTGTGTTAGTCGAAGGTGATTTTCGATGTCCGGCTGCATGCCAGTGTCCACGAGCCTTTTCTGTCGCGCCAGACCGTACACTTGTGACGCTCGCAGAATCCGGCGTCAGTTTAGAGTCGGGTCTCTCATTTGCCCGAGATGTTGTACTGCGATTCTGGACTCTGGTGGAGCCGGAAGGCGCGAGAGTGGTTATGTTCCGCGTGACACTTCGAATTGAGCTCCCCGAACTAGCAAGATTGCCATCCCGACCCTGTCCATGGGATTTTGAGGCAGGTAGAGTACGCGAGAGCACGGAAGCGCGAAGAGAGTGAACAGAGAGTCCATGTCGTTTGCGCCACGAATCAACGATGGGCGAAGAGCACGAGAAAGATGAGGGTTGCAGGTCTCTTCGCGCACACTGGCGGAACCGGCATCCACCGATACCCCACTTGGCGTTGGTGATGCGCTCATATTCGTCGAACTCGAGGAACGCGTGATAGAGGCCATGGAGCATCTCGTACACAATGCGGGCCTGAATTTCGTCAGAGAGGTGGAGTAGGGAAAGATAGTTTGCTGACCGAAGGATAGCAAACGCGGTATCAAGATCATATGTTCGATGGGAAAAGGCGAGCGTGCCTGTGTAGATGTAACCGAGAGTGAAGTGGAGGGACGCGGGTGTGAATGGTGGGGAGGGCAGCATAACTGTTAGTGGTTCACCTGGCGCGGGGGATCCTGCTGCAACCGCGCCTTTAGA